>VDFB02100660.1:0-242407 GCA_007258455.2 Sequoia sempervirens | reverse complement strand
GTTTGTGTCCCTAATTTCTAGGATGGTGCCAACATCTAGGAGCCTGTTAGACATACTAAAATGTGTGTTGCATTGGATCTGGAAACACATGATGATAAGCGAATATCTAGTAGGTCGCCTCTCTCATGTACTCAGAACTCTCTACAGCCTAATATCTAGAGGCATTTCGCTCATACCTGTATCGGTCTTAATCTCTGCTAATGACACCCCTCTCTTGTGTCCATGCATCATGTTCCAACCTAAGCTGATCTCTCTCTGCTCCCAGCCATTCCACTTGCTCTACAACCCTGTCCCTCTCATCCTCCATCTATGCCTGCATAGCCTATATATGTGCCTGCAATCTTTGCACCTCTAGCTCCATCTCCCCCTCTCCCTGTGTTGTATGTGCCCAACCCTGTGCCACATCTCTCTTCATGCTCTCTGCCCGAGCCACTGCTACATTCATCTCCCCCTATAAGGTTTGCACCTACTCTATGGCCCTATCCCTCTCCTCCTGCATCACCTGTATCTGTCTTTGTGCTCTATCTCTCTCACCCCGTAGGGCCTGCACCTCTATATTCACTATGTCTCTCTCTCTGCATAATCTCTAATCGGGGCTCTACTACCTCCGCCCTCACCCTCGCATCTCCAAGTGTTGTCTTTGTCATAAGAACCCTATCCTAGAGCTTAATCCTCTCCCTCAACATCCCTATCACCTGTACCCTCAACTCCTCCATCTCCCTTTCGACCTGCTGCCGATCCTCTGTTTGGACCTAATCTATTGCCCCTTCGGGCTCCTGTCACCCCTGGCCTGTGCTATGGTCATTGTTGCCTGTAGTCTATCCTGATCCTCAGTCACCTTGGCTAGCTCACCACGTACTCCTTGCACCTCTATTCGCAGATCATCCCTCTCCCTCTCTGCATCATGTACCTGTGAGGTCAGGCGATCAACAATGAAACTGTAATCCCTCTATCCCTCTGTCTACAAACTACGCACCTCAGCCTCTGCAACCCTCAACCTCTTCTTTGTCATTTGTAGCCTTGCCTAGGCCCCTCTCAACAATACAACAAGGTCCTCAGCTGGTGCACCTGGTACCACTGCCAATGGCTCCACCATGTGAACATCAACATCCATAGCATCCACCCTTGCCTCCTCATGCTTTTGCTCAGCCCCAATCCTCACTCAAACTCTCCTTCGTTGTCCCCTCCTCCCCACCCTCATATGTCATCCTAAAAATATCACCTCCTCCTCAAGCTCATCTCTCGCCTCACCCATCCCCATCTATAGCTCCTGCTCAGCTCCAATCTCTACCTGGGCCCTCCTCCATTGTCTGCTCCTCCTTGCCACTCTCCTTAGTTGTCCTGCAACCCTTGTCCCCCCTCAGGCTCATCTCTTGCCTCACCCATCCCCATCTCTAGCTCTTGCTCAGCTCTGATCTCTGCCTAGGCCCTCCTACGATGTTTACTCCTCCTTGCCACCCTCCCTGGCTGTCCTGCAACCCTTGTCCCCTCCTCCCTCATCTTCATCCCTGCCTCATCCTGCTCCTTCTCATTCCTACTCTCCACCTGAGCTCTCCTCCACTGTCCTCTACTCCCTAGGCTTGTCTGCTATCCCATAGCTCCCACCTCCACCTCAGGCACATCCACCATCTCAACCTCCGACCCTCTCTCATCGCCCTGTCGTGTTGCATCCATCTCCTCCCCTACATTCATCCTCTCTCTATGCCTCCTCTATTGTCTCCTCATCCTCATCCTCTCTGATTGTCCTACAACTCTGATCTCACCATGTCCTCCACCTTGTTGACCTACAGCCCCTGGATCCTCCTGTTGCCCCATTGCCCCACCTACCTCATGTCCTCTCCACTATTGTCCCCTCCTCTCTCTCACTGCTAGCCAATCATCGCCATCCTTGATCCAAATCCTAAGGCCCCCCACAATAGAATCCTCCCTCGTAACCTCATCCCACCGGGAGTGAAGCCGCAACCTGCACAAAGCCAGTCACCCTCGCATCTACCTCCCAAACACCCCTCCCCGTAGGGCACTAGGGATGTAATGTCTCATGTCCCTCTCCTCGAAAACCTCAAAGAAATTGGTTCCCTCATGGCCACTTCCCTGGCCTAATCCACAACATGTCAAGACCTCACAATATCCCCAGAGCAATGCCAAACTATCTAGCCACTATGTCTAGCCTGTGCACCTCCACTATACAAGGATCCCTCCTAACTAAAAAGCACTTGGTCATAAAGTAGTCTCGTTGTCTCGCCTCATCCTCCCTCCATCTTGTAAATTGCCAAAACATATATGGCTACCACAATAGATGCTCCTCTCGAAGGTCGTCCAAATTCCTCCTCCATCTGTCTACATCCCCTTGACCCACATGGTGCAAAACCCAGCCCTCATCCTAATCGTACCACCAAGATATAGGTGTTGTCTCATCCATTGTCCCGCCCTCACTATCTCTAGCCTAGAAACACTAATGTGTTCCTAGGCCCACACCTACAATAGCGTCACATGTGTCACGCTAAGCACCTCCCGGTAATAGATGACGTGTATGTCTCTATACAGTTGTGCTAGAACACATGCACCCCATGCAAATTGTCTCTCCCTCACCTCGATAATATGTCAAATCACCTCCATAAACCTCATACTGCAGAAATGCCTGCTCTGGTCTAGCAGTAGTAATCCACTGATCGGTCCATATAGATAAAGTGGTAATGGTGGCACCCTCAATGACAAACATTGATCCACATCCAACTATCCTCTTTGTATGGGTAAGTCATCTCACCCAAACAACACCCACACGATGTGATCCAGCTCCTCCCCCCTCGACGTCGTCTCACTCACTAGATGCCCTACTATAGGCAGCCTCAAAATCTGCCACACATCCTCCAGTGTCACTGTCATCTCCCCTGTCGGAAGATGGAACGTCAACGTCACGGTGCCCATCGCTTCTATCAATGTTGTCAAGATAGCCCAAAGGTGCTATGATCGCCTGCATCCTATTATGCAAAGAACCCTACCTACCCGCTTCATGGTAATTTCTCCCGCTATGGCTACAGAGTCACCACCAATACTCTTAGTGTTCTCTCATGGGTCCATGCAAGTGAGTCAAAAATCTGCATCCATACAACCTTACATGTCAGCTTCTTCCACCTTTTTGTTTTCCTCTCCTAACCCGAAATCATTTTATTAATCTTTCTTCTTTCTTTTTAATTGCCTTTCATTCTTCTAGTTTCTTTCCTCCGAAGTTTCCCTCGCTGGTTTTGGGCGCACTGTTCCCATTTCAGGTGGACTCTCGCTTCTAGTCAATGGGAAAACTCTACTCCTGCTTCCATAAGTGCATTCGCCTGTAGCTCGGGGCGAAGCTTCATCCCCATTCGAGGCGGACCCACCCTCGTCTAAGGTAGACGCACCCTGCCTAGGGCGAGCTCGCTTGGCACCCGAGTGGACCCACCCTGATGCAAGGTGGATGCGCCCCCATCTAGGGAGGACTTGCCCTTATCTAGGGTGAACCCACCTTGGCCTGGGGTAGATCCACCCCGAACAACCATAACTTGGGGACATGCCTCCCCTATCTAGTCTCCCCCCTACCCATCCTGGACATTTTTTTTCAATTTCCAGGGTGCATTTACCCTCTTATTGGGAAAATTCATGCCCCCCCCCCTTCTCGTGCCTCTAACTACCAGTTTTTCTCACCCATTAGGAAAAATCAAATTTTTGTTCCCAACCCATTTTTCTAACCTACCCCGAAAACAAAACCCAACTTTTCAAATAAGCATAAAAATTTAAAAATACATTAAAAATGCTCAAAATGACCAAAAAGGGTTTTGACTCTAACCTGGCATGGAACCACACGCTCATGGTAAAATCGATGCACCTCGTCCCGCCAGTGGATGATATTCGAGTCGTAATCCTCCAGCATCATGTCTCCCTGTCTCCTTCCTCTCCTCTTCTCTCTCTCTCTCAATTGCTACAATGCAAATGAGGAGTGGTAATTTATCAAAATACCTTATATAACTTTTCCCTACCTTTTTACCTCTTTTAAGTGAAGGGTATTTTTTCCTCTTTATTTAAATTTCTTTTAGCTCAATTGATTCCCTAACTTCCCAGGGCCGCCATTTACAAACCGTATCTCCAATTGACTCTGTTCAGAAGCCAAACTTGCTTGGTTTTTTGAGCTCTATCTAACTATGCCCTTCATTTCTTCCTATTGAGAAGTCACCTAGGGCCCCTTTTTCTTCCCCAACTGTGCTCTCGAGGGGGCATACCCTACCATTTTCCCCATTCCTCCGTCATGATCACTCCCTTGCAAGATTGGGGCATCTCCCTCCATTTCCCTCTATTTGGGCAGCTCATGCAACCTCTTCCATGTTGAAATATCATTTTATAGTCGCTTCCTCTATAGAGTCATCTGTATTTTCTTTTCTTCAAAACACTGTTATTCTAACAATATTTTGAATAGGGGAAAAATGTAGACCTCCAAATTTGACCACTGCCACATGGTCAAACTCGTCTACCTTATTCATCTATTTTATCAATATTAATTAAACAATTTATTTAATTAATATTTCACCTTCTGTCTAAGGTCCCTAAAGTATTTAATTCAACAATTAAATACTTTACCTTACACATTTTCCTCTCTAAATTAAATAAACATATCAATTTATTTAATTTAGTCATTTGACCTTTTTGAATATAAACAATTTTAAATTCTTTTTTTCTCAATATTGTCACATCCTCCATAATCCTCTTCTAAAATTAATCCATGATTAGGATGTGCACTCCTTAATCAGGATTAATCTCACATCCTCCATAATCTTCCACTTACGTTTAATCCCTCATTAATTTTCCTTAATCATGTATTTGCACAACCTTAATCTAATCATCTTGCCACATTTAGCATACCATTTTGGTCAACCTTTACGTATATTCCACATTTAACATTGACCCTCTTCCCCATGTGAATTTTTAATTCACATTTATTCATCCAAGATTCCTCTCTTCCCCATGTGAATTTTTAATTCACATTTATCCTTCCAAGACTATCCTTATTCCTATGCAAGTTCTAGAACCTTTGACTTGTCACATCACTCACATGTGTCCAAGTCTTCTAGAACCTTTGACTTGTTACATCACTCACATGTGTCAAAATCCTACCTTTTTGGGAGCCTTGTCTTATCCATTAGATTCCTTCAATCATGTTTATTTGTCCAACTACTTTCCTCTTCCCCGTGAAGATTTTTGAGGAATTCTAAAATTCCTCAAGTGTCACTTTCATTCTCACTTGGGGATAAGAAGTTCCTTTTTGAGGAAATCTTCTCATCCCCCAAGGTACTTTCAAAGTACATGTCCTCCTTTCACATCATTTTTCCTTCTTCCACCTCATTTGTACCTCTTTCCATCTCATTCTACCCTTGGACACCTCACCCTCCACATGTCAAGATGTGAGGGCTTGTGAGTCCACAACTCACCATAGCCCTCCATCTTGGCCATGGTGGCTCAATCCTAACCGTTGAATTCTCTAGAGAATTCAACTTCTTCTATAAATACCCCCCTCTTCTCATGCATTTTCACACTTTAAGCATTCAAGTACCCTCATGCTAGAAAAATTGTGAGCCATTTTCAAGCCTCCATTAAGCAATTACTTACATTCCCAACCATTTTGCATAATTACTTTTACTTCATCACCATGGCATATTTAGTTTAGCCTTCATCCCACTTTGCATCTATCCATTTTCATCCATTGCCATCAAAAGGAGCATATATACCAACCAGCATCAAGGGCCAACCATGGAGATCAATACGAGAAAGGTATAATCGTTTATCTTTATTTTTCTTTTGTGTTTTCCTTAGGCGAATCATTGAGGTGGTCTAGTGTTTTCATTTTGCATTCTTAGTTTAGTTTGAATATTTAGAATAGAAAACACTTTCACACACCTACAAACTTGCATTTTAAGATCTCCCAATTGTTTGAGCCAAGGTTTCAAGTTTTCACTAGGTACGTCACTATTTCTTCTTCTTCGTTGATCTTTCTTTCTATTTGCTTTTGAAAGCTCTGTTGTTTCTTTTTCATGTCGTCATGTGCATTTTCTATGTTTTAGGTTTGTCTTTTCATCTTTTGAATTCATCTTCCTCTTGTAAAGTCACGCCTTTATTTTCTTGCTATCCCATTTTGCACATTGTGCCCTAGGCTTGTAGTGAATTCACGCATTTTCCTCCCTAGACATTTTTTCCCCATTCTTTGTCTAAGTTGCCAAAAAATTGAAGCAGTGATTTTGTTTGTTTCAACAAATAGGTTGAATTCTTCAAATAATTTTGAAGAGTGATCATCATTCTTCAAATTGTTCGAGCGGTGAAAATCACCGCTTGAACAAACTTGATTACCTTCCTTTCAATGACAAAGTGGCATTTTTATCCATCATTGCACTTTCTGATTTTTTCACTAACTCCACATGTAGGAGTGGTGAAAATCACTGCTCCTACATGGATTGTTTGATCTTCAAAATGCTAAGGCATTGAAATTGACCACCTTTACACTTCATTCTTTGAAAGTCTAAGAAGATATGCTCAAGCGTTGATTTTCAACGCTTGAGCATAAAAAAATGGACTTCACCCAAATGCAAGGGCGCTGATTTTAAGCGCTCCTACAGAAAAGGAAAATTTTCCTTCTTAATCTGTTTTCACTCTAAAGCCTATTTCTTTGTCCATGCTCCATTCTTTTGTGTCAAATTGCTTGTTTCCACTTGCTCTGCGTTGCTTGCTTGCCTCACGCTTCCCAATGTTGTAGTTTCTACTAACATTTGTTAATTCACTACTCTTGTAGTTCCTCTCAAGATCTCGTTTGGTGATCCCGAAGGTGATATCCTTTGATCCTAATTCCTCTAGATTTAAGCAAAGAAGCCTCCATCGTCCTCTAAGAAAGAGGGAAAAATGAAATATAAAAACCAAGGTGTCTTCCTGCCTACTGTGGTGATATCGAAGGTGGAAAAAATCAAGGACACCGAAGTTGGTCATCAAGATCTTGAAGACTTTGTAAAGAGAGCTAAGCAAAAGCCCTTGGAAGATAGTTTGAGAGCCATTTTCCATAGCAACTTTCATTTGGTGTCCACATTCCTGATGTCTGCTCATCATACAAATTTCATTCTCTAGGTTACATCCCACTACGTCCGAGAGACCAGAAGTGTAATAGATTCCTCCAGAAAATTAATGATGAGTCTACACCCTAAATTCTTTGATATTGTTTTTTGAGTTCCACACATGGAACAATACACAAAGATTTCAATTCAATAGGCACAAGAGGTCTATGATTCAGATCCTAATAAGGCTAAAAATTTGATTAACAACCAATGGTTGAAAACACCTAGGCCCACTATCTCAAGATGGACAAAGGGGCTTCCTTGAAGTGACTTCAAAGAGGATGACAGGGACATGATTACCCTCCTAAGCAGGGTGAAACGCTTGCCAGAATCATCTCATTTTCATGACTGGATGTATGAATACATTCAGATTATACGGAGAAAGAAAGCTCACATTGATTGGGGGACCCAAATCACTAATGAAATCCATGAGCAATTGATAAATGTGCCAACCACTATGAAGTTCTACATGACTTCCTATTTGGTGTATGCTACAGCTGTGATGAGGTAATTTCTAGGATTATCTACAAAGGGGAACTGGTAATTTGTACCTATGTATAAGTATTTTTACCAGTTGGAATTGAAGGAAATTCTTCATCATTTTAGGAGGGTCAAAGATGCCTTCTTTGCACCTCTGCTTTTCAGTTTTGACACAACTCTCGAAAAGAATAAAGTATCTGACGAGGCCTACAAAGTGGTGAGTAAGGTTGGGTGTATCTTTTTGCAATTTCCAACTTTCACCTACATGAGGGTAGGTTGCTATACTAGGTGTCCTTACATGTTGCCCACATATCCCTCAGATAAGTGGATAATCATGGAACTGTGCAAACAAATTATCTCAGTTCACAAGGAACGAATGAGAATTCACAAATCGGGCTTCAAATTTCCACTGACAATTGGTAGATATACCATTCACAGTGTATAAAAGGAAAAGTTAGTTGTTGTGGAAATGTAGATCATGACAATAAGGACATACAAATACAGATTTGACTTTGACTACTGAGATGTGAACAGGAAATTGAAGAAAGGTCACTAACACAAGTACCACTTTGATGACATATGGGTTGAATGCAGAGATGAAGAAGATGTACAAAAGATGGAATTTTGTAGGCTAACCGTAGAGCAGATTAGAGATCTTGGTGTGGTCAATCTACTAGAGGATTTCAAAGATCTTGGTGACATCCTCAACTCTGCCTATGAAGAATATGAAATTTCTAGGAGACCTTTTCCTGTAGTACAATGGTCTAAGAAGGAAAGTGTCTCCATCAGGGAAAGGCTTGCCCTCATATTTTTCAACACAGAAAAATGGTTGCACAAACATGGTTTCCAAATGAAATCCTTCAGGACATAATCAAAAGGAGTACATAGAGTAGAATCCAGCCAACAATAGGAACTCCGCACAAAAGACAAGCATATGGCTCCTCCCTCTTCTTCATGAAGAGGCTATAGAATCAAGTTCACTATGGGAAAAAAGGATATATGGGAAGTTGAAGAAGAAGATGCCACATAATCTAAACCATCTCATGCAGAAGGAAAAGGTCTTGCTTCCAAGGAAAAAGAGTCTAAAGAAGAAGAAGGAAATGAAAGCGAGGAATTTGTAGAAGAGGAAGATTATGAGGAAGAAGATTATGTAGAAGAAGAAGAGTCAAAAGAAGATGAAGGTGAACAAGAAGGAGAACAAGAAGGTGAACAAGAAGGTGATAAGGAGGAACTCGTGTATGACAAAGAACAAACTCTATCTCCACATGATAATGTTGTAAAAAATCTTCCACAAACGTCATCGCCCATTACTTCAAATGTTCCTCATACACCTCCTAATCCTACCACTCCTCCACCTCCTCTTCCTACTTCACCTCCCCCACATCTATCATACATGCAATGGATGTTTCTCATCCCCCTATAGCATCAACCATCCTTGACACTCCTCCTACAGTTTCAAATCTACAAACTATTGATATCTTTTCAAGCTCTCCATCATCCATCCCCAGTTTGTCATCTTTGTCTTTTGAGTTTCATCTGAAGCTGAATTTGACAAATTTATGAATGAGTCTTTGCAGAGTCAACTTTGTGTGTAGTCTACTAGAGCAATCATGACAAACACTACCCTGATTGTTTCCATACCAATCATTTCTACAAAGGTAGCTACAACAAAAGAGTTGACAGTGAGTCAAGAAACGAACACTTTCTTCCTTCCTCCTTGGTTGGTCTCTCAAGTATCGAACAAAAAGAAAAAAATGATCTCTCCAAAAGAGCTTGATCTTGAACAGATGGCTCCTCCAAAAGCCACTTAGGGGAAGAAAAAGGCGAAGGTACATTCAAGGCTTCATGTTCACAAGACAGGTCATAATTTGTAGAAACTGGTCTACCCCTGCAATTGGAATGAGATGTAAACATGGAGGACTACACTGTCATGAGAGTCTAGCTTAGAAAAGAAACAAATGAAAGTACCAAGTAAAATGCACAAGTAGTCCCAGATGCATTGGTTGGAAGGCTTGAAAAAATGGAACAAGCCCGAAACATGTACAAGGACAAGGTCGAGCGTTATGCAGTTGTTTTGAAGAACCTTGCAGGCTCTTCAGGAAATGTACAACCTTTGGCTATGGTAAGCCTTGAGGATCTAGCAATGAAAAATACAGAGAAGTTTGCTTCTAAAGGTAAAGTGTTGTATGATTTCATTGATGAAATAATAGAACATGGTTCTCAAGTCACTTTTTATGTTGATTCCTTGTTGGAAAAAGAGAAAAAGAACTTGGAAACCTTCCTAAAAGAGTGCAAAACTATATTTGCATGTTCATACACAGATATGTTAGGCCTCGATTCAGAAGTCATTGTACATCACTTAGCAGTCTATCTTGAAGCTAAGCCTGCCAGGCAGAAATTAAGAAAGATGCACCCTCAAATAACACTCTTGGTCAAATTGGAGTTGCAAAAGCTTATTGATGTTGGATTCATCTGATTGATAGATTACCCTGAGTGGGTTTCACACCTGGTACTAGTCTCAAAATGCACTGGGGGAATTATAATATGCACTAACTTCAGGGACTTAAACAAGGCGTGTCTGAAGGATGATTTCCCTCTTCCTAATATCAACCTCATTATAGACTTAACAACTAGGCATGAAATGTTGTCACTAATGGATGGTTTTTCAAGCTACAACCAAATCATAATTGCCAAGGAGGATCAACATAATATTGCATTCAATTATCCATAGGGAACCTATTGCTAAAATGTAAAGCCATTTGGGTTAAAGAATGCAAGAGAAACCTATCAAAGGGCCATGACCCTCATATTCCACAACATGATCCATAAAATAATCAAAGATTATGTGAACAATATTTTAGAAAAATCAAAGAAAATAAGTGAGCACATACAAGTCTTAGGACCCATCATTGACAGGATGGAAGAATACAAAGTAAGGCTAAATCAAAAAAAGTGTCTTTGGGGTCACATCAGTGAAACTCCTTGGATTCATCATCTCACAATGAGGGATAGAAATTGATCTAGCAAAGGTAAAATCCATCCTAGAAATGGAACCACCACAAAAACTAAAGTAGATGAGAGGGTTACAAGGAAGATTTTAGTCCATCAGGAGGTTCATAGCACAACTATCAGACAAGATACACCCTTTCTCGCATTTTCTCCATAAAGGGATAACCTATAAATGGGATGAAAAGTATGATAAATATTTCTAGAAACTCAAATCAACTATCTACTGACACCTCCATTTCTCATGCCACCAATACCGAATAAGCCACCAATCCTGTACATTTCAACAACACCAGTAGCACTAGGAGCTCTTTTGGCACAACATGATGAAAACAGAAAGGAAAGGGCTATCTATTACATCAACAGAACTTTGGTAGGCTATGAAATCAATTATTCACCTATTGAGAAAGCATGCCTAGCAGTAGTTTTTGCTTCACAAAATTTCAGGCACTACATGTTATCACATCAAATCAAACTCATTGCAAAGATCAATCCACTCAAATGCCTATTATCCAAAGCAACTCTCAAAGGATGAATGGCTAAATGGGTGATGATCCTGATAGAGTTTGACATAGAGTATGTAGAGCGCAAGGCAATCAAAGGGCAAGTGATTGCAGACCAACTAGCTGAAGCACCCATCTATGTTGAGAACCCTTTGATATCTAAATTCCCTAATGAATCAATATTCCTTATCAATCTCACAACTCAGTGGAAGATTTACTTTGATGGATCGCTCACCCAACATGGATCAGGAGAAATTATTCTTTTCATCACCCCTCAAGGTGATTACATCCCAAAGTCCTACAAGCTATCATTCCCTTGCACTAACAACATTGTTGAGTATGAATCCCCAATCAGAGTTTTGAGGATAGCAATTCAGTGGCAGATACAAGAGATGAAATTCTATGGAGATTCACAGCTGGTTATCAATCAAGTTAACGATGACTATCAAACCAAAGATGACAAGCTCAATCCTTACAAAAAGATGGTGGACAATCTCAAGGATATTTTCATAGACATAACTTTTGAGCATATTAATCACATGAACAACAGGGTAGCAGACGCCATGGCAACAATCATATCACTGCTAGACATGTCGAACAACATCCTCCAATGTGTATTCTTGGTAGAACAACTTCTCATATTGACTTTCAAAATCCTGGAACCAGAATGTGGGTGTGTCATTGTTGGTCTTAAATCCCTATGGTATCATGACATCTTTATCTACCTTAGCAGAGGAAACCTCCCATTTGACATCACCTTGAACCTTAAAAATACCTTTGTTAAAAAGGCATCCCGATTCATGATCCTAGGTGATACCCTTTACCACCAAAGCATCGAGGGGACATTACTACGATGTCTTAACCAAGAGGAATCCTTACCCTTTACCACCAAAGAATCGAGGGGACATGAATACGATGTCTTAACCAAGAGGAAGCCTTGATTGCTTTAATAGAGGTACACGATGGCATATGTGGATCCCACTCTAGTGGTATGACTTTAGCTAAGAAATTGTTGAGGATTTGGGGTACTATTGGCCAACCATGGAAAAGGAAGCTTATCAATATGTGTCGAAGTGTGTCCAGTGTCAATATCATGAAGATCTAATTCATGCTTCAGCTCAAGAGTTGCAACCCATGATCACACCTTGGCCTTTCTCGTAGTGGGGACTTGATCTCATAGGAAAAATCACTCTCACCTCATCCAACGAACACAAATTTATCATAACCACCATTGAGTAATTTAATAAGTGGGTCAAATCCATTCCATGACCTACATAACAGGGAAGTAGATTGCTAAATTCATCCTAAATTATCTTATCTTTTGTTATGGTATTCCACAAAATCTCATCTCAGATAATGGAACCCTCTTTAAGAATCAGGATGTAAAAGAGTTGTGCCAAAGATTCAACATCCAACACCGATTCTCTACCCCATACTATCCCCAAGGAAATGGCCAAGCAAAGGCTACAAACAAAATTATCCTAAAAATCCTAAAGAAAATAGTAAACGAAGTTGGTCATGATTGGCATCTACAGCTAAATCCCGTTCTCTAGGCCTATCGAACCAATATTCACACACCAATAGGTGCAACTCCTTTCTTCTTGGTTTTTTGATCTAAAGCCATCTTTCCTATTGAGGTTGATCTCCCATCATTATGAGTGTCACTATAGATCCTAATCACTGATGAAGAATACAAAGTATCTCAACTAAAAGAGTTAGAGTTCTTGGACGAGTGTTGCCTTGATGCCCTCAATCACTTGCAAGTCTATCAAAACTAATTGAAACAGAGCTATAACAAAAGGATCAAATATCAGTCTTTCCAAGTAGGGGATATTGTCCTAAAACAGAATCAAAAGAACCTTCTAGATCAAGACAACAAAGGGAAGTTTGAGCCTAATTGGTTGGGTTCTTTCGTCATCACAGCAAGCTATGGATCAAAAGCATACCAACTGTCAATGCTTGAAGGTGAACCCATGCAGGAGCCAACCAATAGCTTGCATCTTAAAAATTTGTATGCCCAGTCTTGAAGGGTATAAATCTTAAAATACAAAAAAATCAAAAAATAATCAAAATCCAAAAAAAATAATGAAAAATGATTGAAAAAGTAAAGAAAAACAATCATCCTCTAGTGAAAACCACTTCAATAGCGCTTTGGGAAAGTACCTTGGTGAAAACCTGGCAAACAGGCACCTTGCATAAATAAAGCACCTCCATCTATTCTTTGACTCTTTGGACCTATCATTCTTTGCACCGACATTCATCCATTGCTTATCTGCCTCCTTATCATAGCTGGCATTGTGAAGTATCGTGATCCCTTTAGTACTACTTGGCATAATCCAAAGGTCAAAATTTCCTACCTTTATAAGAGTAGTCTAACATATCACGTTGGGGGCACTTCATCATAGATCATATCAGGTTCTTGTATATCATAAAATCTTATCAAAAAATATCAAAAACATTCATAAAATATTATCAAAAAATACCAAAAACATTTGTAAAACGTCAGAAATCCAAAAACATCCCAATCCTGTACAACTATTAAAATCCAAAAACATTTAGAAAATTGTAAAGGCAAAATCCAAAACATCCAAAACACATCAAAATCCCTAAAAAAGTCAAAAAGTCAAAAATCCAAAAAATGGAACCCTTGTCGAACTACATTGTGTCTGAGCTTGAACGTAGGCAAGGCTTATCTTTGATCATCCCCCAAAACACCCTAGGTCAATCCTTTAGAAGTCTATCATAATAAACTGACATTTCCATCGTTGTTCATATCTCGTTGTTAATAAGTTGAGTCAGTTGAACTATGTCGTATTTGCGTGTATAACGTAGGTAAGACTTATCTTTGATTAGCCCCGAGACCCCTAGGATAGGTCCTTAGGTTAGGTTCTTGGTCGAAAAATTCTTGAAAATCCAAAAAAAATTCAAACATCTTTGAAAATCCCTAAACATTTGTAAAACTCAGAAAATCCCTAAACATTTATAAAACTCTCAGAAAAGCTCTAAACATCTAGATGACTCAAGAAAATCCAAAAAAATCCAAATATCTTAGAAAATCCCAAAACATTTGAAAATAGAAAATCCAAAAATATTTAGAATCATTCAAAAGACTTAAACAACCTCAAATATCTTCAGACAACCGTAAAACAACCTCAAATAATAGAAAATCCCAAAACATTCACATAAACTTTCAAAAAGACCAAAAACAACCTCAAAACATTTCAAAATACCAAAAACATTGACATATTCTAGAAAATGCAAAACCATCCATCCCATCTTGCTTTTGTGCACAATAAACCTTCATCCCTAATAAATCAATCATCACCTTCAACCTTTGGCAAAACAAATAGAAAACAAGTATAGCAAGTCGTAAAGTGCGAACCTAAATGTCAAAATCTAAAGTCTACATCATAGGTAAATGTGTCAGTGAAGTTTATATTAATGGCTCATCTTAGCATCATTATCCCAACATTAAACAACTACCTAATCAAAATTTCCTCAGGATGTATCCTTCCTACGATGGACATTAGTATCAAGCATCACCTTAGCTAAATTAAACAGGCAAGAGATATAGATAACACTAACTATTTGTCTTTAATCTTTTCTTATGGTTTATCTTATTAACTCATTCTAAGGATCTCTCGATGATGTGTATCAAAATGATTTAGAGATAAAGGAATGGGGCATCGATCATTATCTTTCATTTTTTGTGCTTGTGGGTATTCTTGTAAAATAATCTTGGCACATACTTGCTTAGTTGTGTGTAGGGAAGTCATTTGGGGTAGATTGTTGACTATTGTGTATGCTTTGGTCCACGATATTCTAAACTACTAAACTACATTCTGACGAGATTTTTCGTATGTCAAGATGTGAACAAAAACTATCCTATTTGTTTGCAGAGTCAAAGTCCATTACACTAGCTACAACGCCATCCTAGTTATCAATACCTTGATGCATCATATCTATGTGTTATATCAAAATAAGGAATGACAGAAAATCCCAATCCCAAGATATGAGTAAATTATCATCATGCATGTCTCATTACCATCATCTAATAAAGTCTTGGTACATCATGTACTTTTTGGACTCTGAATCAATCTTGAAATCAATGACCAATCCATTCATCTTATTTTGCTTATTCTTCTATCTTTACTAACATTTATATCCAAGCATTAACTCTATGCGATCTTCATCAAAATATACATGAGGCTACCCATAGCCGATGACTGTATATACATCATCAAATCTATCTATATCAGACATCTACGCTTTCTAGTTCTCTCTGAGCTGAAATGATCTTGAACCTATATTTTACTTTTGTCGATAAATCAACCCAAAATTCAAAATTTCGGCCCAATTTCTCAAGGGGGCGGGGAACTAGCTTATTCCTTCCACTAGGGCAATAGTGGGGCATCCAAAAATCAGAAATATATATATATATATATATATATATATATATATATATTTATTTAAGCAACATGTTTTTTGTCCGAAGAGCATTAGTCTTTGAACCAAAGCAGCAGGTACTTTGCTTCAAAGAGGGGAAAAATGTAGACACTTAAAAATGTCTCAATGGATCACATTGGCTAACTAACATCATTTCATCTTGAAACACATCCTCTTTTTGCTTAATTAATTAAATTAGCCTAGCTGTTTAATTAATTGCATCATTTGCATCTCTTAACCTAATTAATTTAATCAAGTTAATTCACCCCCTTTCACTCTCACATTTCCTTAAATTAAACTAGCACTTGCACTAGGGGGTGCAAGGGTTGCACCAATAGGAAAATATATATAAGTATGGACAATAATTGTTGTGTAAAATATATACAATTTTGTTTGAATTATATACAAAATGTCTTTTATATATAGAGAAAATCTTTGTCATGTTTTGCATACTCCCAATATATTTACAATCTTGTTTGAATTATATACAAAATATTTGTAATATATAGAGAACAACTTTGGCATGTTTTGCATACTCCCTGTAATACCCCTCGTGTTGCTGATACTTTCTAGATACTCTTTTGCGTTGAGTTTTGTACTTGAGACTGTGATGGTGATTATTTCACCGGTTTGATTTGTGTGGATTTACAGTTTAGCTTGGTTTGATGCACATGATACTACTTATGTTGATTTATGATATATGATTTGATACTGCTTATGTTGATTTATGATACATGCTTTGTGGTGTTTGTACTATTTGATATGTTATTGCTTTCATCAATATTATGTTGTGATGTTATGGTTATATGCTTATTTATGGATTATGATGTGTATGCTAGTGGTTCTTGGTAAAAGGAAGGAGTAGCATCACTCGCTCACGAGTGCCCTGCTACACCACGACTACCTTTCACAGTGTGTCTATATTGGAGATTTATATGTACTTGACATTGGTTTCATGCAAGATGCAATAACTGGACACCAACTCCACCTGCATGACAGGTCTGAGCGTGTCCCACAAACCCAACAGGTATGAAGTTGTTAAAAGGGAGTTGATAAGGAAGTGTCCCCATCCCAAGTTCGTTGCCCCCGTTGTGTGTGTAATGGTGTCGTTGTCCACGACCCCATCTTCATTCTGCATGGTATTGTGATGTTCATTTGTTTTAATCTTTGTTTTATGTGTTATTTAATTAATGTTTATGGTTGCTAATTCTTGGTAAATTAATAATGTTATTTTAATTAATATAATTAAATAGTTAAGTAAATGTTGTTAAGTTTATTGTTAAATTTAAATTAGTATATTTTAAAAGGTTGTTAAACTAAATGTTGTTTATTTAATTAAGAATAAATAAATAAATTAGATAATATTTTTATAATTATAAATCGTTATTTTTTAAAATGAAATAAAATAAATTAATGATTTTGTGATTTGTTATTAAATATTAAGTTGAGGATAATTATTAAATTAAGATATTTTAATTATGTGTGATAATTATGAGCTTTAAATCAAATAAAAATAAAAACAAAAGATTTCATTCAAAAAAGAGAAAAATAAAAAAGGATGAAAAGGACGAATGCATGTTTACTCTTTTTCGAGAATTATAAAAAGAAGGGAAAAATTGCTTCTTTGATGGATTTTTGGTTTTTGAAAAAGAAAGGAGTTTCTTTTAATTAATGGGAAAAAAAGGAAGAAGTTTTCTTCACAGGAATTTTTGTGGCTTTCGAAGAAATAACTGTTTTTGCAAGAAGTATTATGCTTCTTTGGTCTTTCTTCGTAAAAGAATTATTCATAATTGAGTTTCAAAGAAGAAATTGGGAAAATTTGCTAAGGAGCAAGAAATTTGTGAAAGTTATTTTGAACAAGGAAGGAGGAGTTTTCCACACTTGTTACTTCGTTGCAGAGCGTAGGACTCCAGGTTCTTGATCACTGTCCTTTTATTTAATGTCTGGTCGAAAATGAATGTCTAGATTCTCCACATTTGAATTGGTGACCGTATTTAAAAGAAGTTTGTTTTTATGGAAATTTATGTTGTTTGAAAATCGAGAGGGTTTAAAAATTTCTTGAAATGTTTTGATTTTGTTGCTTGGTTGATTACAAATCGTTTTGAGAAAATTTGTGTTTCCATTGAAGAAGGTCGATGTCAAATTTGGAAAACAATATTTTGTTAAAAATGCTTGTCTAAGAAAATTTAATTCTTTAAAAATACATATAGTCCGAAATTATATTTTTGTTAAGAATATATATATATATATTCAACATGGATATATTCTCTGTTAAAAGAAGATATATATATTTATGTCTGTTTGTCTAAAATTTTACTTCTGAGAGGTAGATTATTTAAAAAAAAAAAATTATTTTGGGAGGTAGCTCACACGGGCACTCTATCCCCATTTATTCTTTCCCCATGTGTGGGGGGGTGTTGTGTGTAGCCCTGGGTGGGGGTCGCGATCTCCCCATATGGGGAGGTTCGTAGCCTCCCCCCTACACAAAGGTTTAAAACTTGTTTATAAATTTTGATTTTATAAATTTTATTATATTTAATTTAATTTTTTATTGATATATTATCTTTATTATATATAATATTGGCATTTGTGTGAATTGGATAATGAGGTTGATTTTATATTATATATATATATACATAGTAATATGTATATATATATATATGCATGTGTATGTATTGGATGAAAAGATATGAAATACTTGGGATGTTAGTGTCAATGCTTGGGTTTATGTTGTTACTGGATAAATTGAAAACAAATATTTTATCAAATCAAATTGAGTGATTTTATCAAATTAAACAGATTGGGTAAACTGATTGTTTTTTTTATCAGGGTTGAAATCGTGCAATGAGTTATCTTAAAATGTGTTAGTTGAGTTAAAGTAAATTCGCGTTCTTTAACTGAATCTTGAGGTTGTATAGTTGTTTAATTCTTCAATTTTCCTTGAGTCCATGGTTGTTTTGCTTGAGTTGATTATGGACATGTGGGGACCCTCAAGATAGTTTAACCCTCTTTAGGAGTTAAGTTATTGTTTAAGGCTTCCAAAGGCATGGAAAATTTGTTGTTTATTAAGATGTCTTGTGGATTTGTGTTTATCTATTTTTGGATGTAATTATGATTTTGGAATTGAGTCTTAATGGTATTTGTTTATACTTTTGCTATGATTGTGACTTTGGGTATATGCTTGGGTTGTACCTGTTTCATGAGTGAATATGCATATGGTTATTGGCGAGATGTTTGTGCCTCGTGTATGTTTATGTTTGAGATTCAATTTTTCCTTATGTTGGTACAACCCCTTGATGCTTTGGTTTTGTGGTTTGGGTTTCTAAGGAGAGTGGCTCTACATGGGCATCAACACACAAAGGGGTTGTCAGGATAACCCACATTAGAGTTAGAGTAATAAGTGATAACTTAATTAAATAAATTAGGGTTGGGTAGTATTAACATTAACAAGATAATTAAGGATGCCTCGTCCAATTGCTAAGGCTTTCACAAACTAAGGGTGGGCTGAGAAGGCCATGGTTGGAAAGATCATTCCTCGTCTCCATGAAAGGTTAACGATTTTGCACGAGTCACCCAATGGGGCCGGTGCCTAGAGAAAGGCAGTCAGGATAACCCATGTAGGACTGTGCGATGACACTCTCCCATAGTTTCCCTTGTGTTTGCTTTTGTGTGTATCTGGAAGCGGTTGTGTCTTATGTTGTTAAGGAAATTGTTTCTTGATGTTGTCTTTGTAGCCTCCTTTCAGTTATTCAATGTTGCATATATGCCTCATGGCAACTTTATTGGTGTTGGTGAAAGGTGCCCTTGGATTTTTATTGTTGATTGATTTTGCGATCTCATTTGGAGGGCTTGGAATTTTATTGTTGTTGGAACCTCTTATGGTGATTTAATGTTGATCTATGATTTTGGAAATTGGTTCTTGTTGGAATTTCCATTAGCAATCCCTTGACTTTGCTAAGCCTCTAGAAGTGGTCTCTTGATGTTATGTTTTCCTTTGTGTTTTCATGTCTTTCTTGTTTGGAGTTGAGTCTTGTTGTTTTTTGTTTGGATGATCTTGGTCAGAGATCCTTCCTTATTTACTCCTAGCATAGGGGTGGTTGGGTGGAATGTGCTACACACCCTGTTGGGTCCCCTGTCATACAGTTGTGCCATTCAGTGCAGTGTTTTGCAGATACAAGCTTGATCCAAAGTTCACCATGTTATCAGATGTATACTTGTACTATAGTTGTACTTTTTATTGATGTATTACTCCCACATGTGTTGGGAAGTTTCATGATGTAAACTTATGTATTTATTCAATGAGATGTACTGGAAGTTGATGTAATGTATAATCCTACTATGTAATTCCTTCTTGATCTATGATTGTAAATATTGTTTAATGTTCATGTTGTATCTATGGAAATATGTTCATTGTATTTCCATGTTTATCTTATTATGAATGTGTATGGTTATCATATTGTTTTAATCTTTTCATATTGCTTTATCATTTATGAATGTTTTATAATTGGAGATAAGTGTATGAATGGGTTACATTAATGGAATTTGGAAATTCATCTATCATCTCGTTCTGGGTTAGATTACGTAATGTTACCTCATGTGCCCCAAAGGACTTAGTGAATAATTTGTAATCTTTTAAATGTAATGTAATTTTATTAATTTATACACTTTAATTTTTTAAAAAAAAATTGTGCCATAAATGTTAGATGTATTAGTTTCCTTTGGGGTTGCAAGGCGGGGTGTTACACTCCCTTATTCCATGAAAAGAATCTTTGTATGTGTAAATTGAGATGGCATAATCCCTAAATATTAATTAACCTAGTTTTTGGGTAATTGGTAGATTGTATTTCTCTCATAATGATGTACACTCCATTCTAATTTTGATTTATTAATTTTTATTAACCTAAAGTAATTAGTAAAAGAAAGTTCAACTTTAAAATTTTCCTTATTTACATTTAGTTATTTGTTGAAAGCACAATAGATTAATGTTGACACCTATTTATTATTTTGAACAATAAATTTCCTACTGATTTGGGCCCACTGTATCATAATATTAAAATAAAAAATTATTAATTAAACTACTAATTGGTTCACACCATAATATTTTAAAAAAAAAATTAAACATTATATGGATGCTTAGATTTAATCTTAAAAAAAAAATTATTTTCCTTCCTTATACTTCACAAATAACTATACCTTTGGCATATTCTTATTGTTTATTTTGAGCAATAAATTTCCTACTGATTTGGGCCCACTGCATCATAATATTAAAATAAAAAAATTAATAATTAAACTACTCACTGGTTCACACCATAATATTTTTTAAAAAAATTTAAACATTATATGAACATGCTTAAATTTAATCTTAAAAAAAGTTTATTTTCCTTCCTTATACTTCACAAATAACTATACCTTTGGCATATTCTTTTTTGTTTATTTCCAAGCCTTATCTTTTTGCATGTACCTGATTTAGATCTTAAGTCTTTTATATATATTTTATTTTTTATTTTATTAATTAGTGTTATTATAATATAAAATATATTAAAAAAATTATTATTAATAAAATATAATATAAATTAAAATTGTATAAATTTGATTATAATTTCTATGCTACATAAGTTAAATTTTTGTTGTCCGCTCTATAATGGTTGATTAAAATTAAATCCTATTATCGGTTGTTAAACAATTTATAGTTTTATAGTTTTACTATTATCTTTTTACACAACAGACACATCTTTAAAAAATTGACAGTGAAGCATTTATTCAGCCGCCCTCCATAACACTTGAATTTATAATGCAACCATTGCATCCAGGAAAACATGAAATATAGGGGAAAAATTGGCATCCCACAAAAGCACGAAATATATGCGGGATAAATTGGCATCCCACGATAGCACGAAATTTACATAATAAATTAAAACATGTTTACACGAAATTTACAGAATAAATTAAAACATGTTTACCAAAAAGACCTGTATACTGGCATTAATGAAAACGAATTAAAACAGGCGGAAAGCGTATATATTGGGTAGTTAATAAAACAGGTGGAAAAAGTTGTATATCAGTGGAAAGAAAATTGTTTACTAGTCAAAAAGAGTTGTATGCAGGTGGGAAAAAAAATTTACTGGTCAAAAAGAGTTTTTTTTATCGGTGTGAGACATGTTTTGGCTCAATATATAGCCTATCAACTAATTATAATGTTGAAATTTGCATTACCCATATCAATTTTTAATTAATATTGATTCCATTTTTAACATCTATATTCTATATCGCATCATTGAGTGAAAGACTAAGCACACCCATCCCTAACATTTAATTTTTAAAAACAACAATTTTAATTTCTTATTCCAAAATCTTCTAATTTCTTTAAATTAATGATACTTTATTATTAAGTTTATTTATCTAACTAAATGCATTTGAAAATGATTTTATCCTATCCATTTACCTAATCAATAAATGCACAAGTGGTAACTTAAAATAATCAATCTCATGGCAGACATAACCAATGAAATAAGCTTCACTAAAAATAAATAAATGTGGGTATATGCCATTAATTTTTCTTTTTTTAAAAGAAAAAACATAGAGCGACCAATACAAGATTATAAAAATGTGATGAGTAATAAAAGATTAAAAGCATGTGGTAATGAAAAATAGTGGTGTGGAATCACATTCAATTCTGTTGGAGGCCTCCAAAACCAACCACAGTATAACATTAATTGGTGGTAAATAAATATAAATACCCAGCAATTAAATATCATTTTATGTCGGTAACCTGGGGAATGGATTACCTAAAGTGGCTCAAATTAATAGGATGGTGTACATGTGCTCTAAGCTCCTTACACTCTTAGGCTAGTAGAGTTACCTTTGCTTCGCTAAAGGGGTGGCGGCGCTCTTGTCCCTAGAAAAAGTAATTACCAGCTCAGCCCTTTGTTTAGGGTTTACCTCTTCCACCACACAATCCACCCACTTGACTAAATATATAAAAAAATGTTTAAAAGGATGTTTGTCTTTCCTTCTTTTGTTTGAATTGGCGACATTTTATGTAGTTCGAATTTAAAACGAAAAGACAACAAATATTTTGATTTTTGCGTCCGTATTGATTTGAAAGATTAGATGGAGCCATCGATAGGTAGTGCATGAAAAAAGGTAGTGTGTAGGAGTGGGATGAGACATCTCACATGACAACAGGAAGGATGGTATCATGCCAACATTTTTTCAACTAACTTGTCAATAATGCCCAACGCCCTTCATAGAAATTAGTCGATAAAGTTCTCCCCGTTGATTCAGCATCAAACTAGAGGAGATCTCGGTGGGGTTCCCCGAGGTTAATAGCGCATCAGCTAATAAATCAAACTATTTAATTTAATTCCCTATATCTTCTTATTTAATTAAATAACCTTAAGTTATTTAATTTAATGAATACCACTTTATTCCACTAAATCCCCTAATTTGCATAATTAAAATTTTATTTGATTATCAAATTACTAATAAATTTAATCCCCCCACTTGCAAAGGAATATTCCTCCTTTGCACATTCCTCTAGAAGGAATATTCCCCCCTTTTGCACATTTTAATTTGGTTTTAATTAACTAAATTATCCTTTTTCCCCACCCATGAGAATATTCCTAAGAATATTCTTATTCTTCAATCATTTGAAAAAGGGATATTTTCACAAAACTTCATGTGTGCAAGTTAACTTGTGACCTCTTGAGCAAGTTACCTTGTGACCTGTGTGTGCAAGTCAAAAGTGTGTTTGTTTGAAACAAATAGGAACCCTTAATTAAATATAATCATTGATTCACATCCCTTGATAAGAATCCATGATCCTTGCCTCTTCTTCCTTTCATCCTTGACCGTTGATTGATCTTTTTTTATCTCAACCCTTCATTTCTCATTCGTTTTCTTATAAATAGAACACTATTTGAAGACAAATGGATCCATCTTTCAATTGCAAACTAATGTTGTTGAATTCACTTACACTCACACTCATACTTTACTCACATTTAGCACATTTTAGTTTATTTTTAGTTGCATATTAGCTTAAAACTTTCATTAATGGCTTATGTGATAACATAGATGCATACATAAATAGCTTATTTGTTAATTAGGATTTTAATCTTTTTAAGCTTGCATATACTTAGAGTAGATTTGCATACACCCATATCAATCATCTTAGCATAAATCATGTTAAAATAGCTTGCATCATATTCATTTAAGCTTTAAATCATTTTTTCATACACATTTGTCAATAGTTTCATCAATTTTCTTCAATAAAATTGATTGAAACAAGGTCATTATCCAAAGGATTGAAAAAGGGTCACCATTCCACATCAATGTGACACCACTCCCCAAATAGGATAAGTTTAAATGTCTTAGAGTCGAGGTTTTTCAAGCTTTCATGATTTAGAATGTTAGTTTTAATGGCTTCTTTATAATTGTTTACATTGAATGATCTTATTGGGATTAATGCCTAGTGGGTTAAATATGCCTCGAATTCATATGGATCGGGTGTAGTTAACCTTCACTATGTCATTGGTCACACCTAATATAAGATTCAAATTTTCAAAACATGGTATAGATGTGTGCACCTAGTATTGAGTGTGAACCTTGTAAAAAAAAAATTGTTTTCAATGTTTAAGTCATACAATATGGACATTAATGTTGATAGAAGAAGACTTTGAAGAGAAAAATTAAAGGGGAAGGAAAAATTGTTGTTTTCCAAAGGATACATGAGCTAACTAAATTGGAGGAGACAAAAAGGGTCAATCATGAGATTAATTTGGTGAGGCAAGAGGGATTTCAAAAGTATTTTTTAGATTGGGGATCTTGTCCTTGTGTAGAATTAAGGTTAGAAGATAAGGGAAAACATGAAAAATTTGATGCGCTATGGGTTGAGACTCATTAAATTTTTGAGGGTCTTGGTCAAGGAACAAATATTTTTCTTGAAGGTAAGGTTCTATGAACCTTTGTATTATATGTTGTTTTTTCTCTCGTTTATTTTGTTGCCTTGTACATTGTTTCCTTGGTGCAATCGTGAACTTTGTTTGTCATGATCTTTCTGAGTCACTCTCAGTCCTTTTTGTTTCGCTATTTTTTGTCTACTCCCAAAGATCTCGATTCTCTATGTCTGTAAGAGACATATGTCCCCAACAAGAGCCAATGTTAGAACCTCATTTATTTATTTCTCATTTTTCCCTATTATGTTTTGGTGTGTTCTTTGGATTGTGTTTAACCCCTTATCATTCCCCAACATTTATAAATGATTTTAAAAAATTGCAAGGGTTTGTCATGTGTGGAGTCTACCTTTTGTCAATATACCCATTCCACCCCTTAGGCCTAAGTACCCAAATCTTAAATCTTAAAAATGAATAAATGTAGGGAATTTTTAGCCTCCCACCTTGTAAAAATTCCAAATGGGTATCCTCAATTCAAATTTGGGGAAATTTAGATAAAAAATTGGCTAAGTTATGTGCTTATGAACTTTTGTCCTACTACCATTTGCTTACAAGGTTTTGGTATATGACTCGCCTTTTATGGGAAAATCTAAATAAACCATTTCTCAGCCATTTGGTGCAGTTCAACTGTAGGTCCCTAGCCTGCATGAACCCAATGGCACTTCCAAACTTGCATGAACATGCTGGATACCAAATTTACTAAATATGGATTTGTGAATGCGACTAATTGAACTGATTAGAGAGTAAAGTTTAGATGCAAGTGAAATTTCAGCATGTTCTGTTGAAGGTCAACTCTCTACAAAAGCAAAAAAGTTGAAGGAAAGCTTTGTAGGTAAATCCAAATGAACCAATTGTTTTCCTAGTAGGTGATGTTCACTTGCTGATAGATTTCCTATAGTTCTTGATGGCTGTCAACTTTCCACAAAGGCTTGATGGGGGCCTATCTTTTGCATGAACTTGATGAGGACCAATTTATTGAAGGTTCACTTAGTGGCCAAATTTTCAATGTGTCTAGTAGTTGGGTTAATTCCCTTAAGGTTCACATGTAGGTTTATTTCATGTAAAGACCAAAATGAGAATGAAGAAAAGGATGCAAAGAATGATAAGTGAACTAATTGTTTTAAAGATGTTGCATTTTATTCAATAACGCATGGAGTATCTATAAGGGTGAGGTTGGAAAGTATAGTTCCAAGTGACTATTATTACATGCGAGAATGAATTATTGAACTAGTCCTAGGAAAGATGATATTGGATATTCCACATGTTCTCGACGAACCTCCTGTAGTGCCTTCCGTGATACTATTCTCTTATGATACTATGTGGATACTGTTTACATTTGATGCATACTCGAGATTACATTGGTGATTGTTTCGCCTGTTTGACTTATGTGTTTTGCTTGGATGCACATGATACTGTTAGATGATGTTGATAATATAATGATTCATGGTGCTTGTCTTTACCTACTTATGCTATATTGTGTGGTTATGTAAATTGTTTAATGCTTGTTTCATGATATGTATGATGATGTGTTGATGTTTGAGGTTCGAGTGAGGGGGACGGTGTTGCATCGCTCATTTGTGAGTGCCCTGCCACACCACAATTCTCTCTCACAATGTGTTTGATATTAGATATATATGTTGTTTCAACACTTGGTTTTATGCAGGGCTGCAGTACCGGGCATCAACTTCACTTGCACTGTCGAGTCTGAGTGTGCCCAACATACCCAATGGATAAGACGTGGTTTAAGGATTTGACAAGGAAGTGTCCCCATCTGTGTCTGTCGTCTGTTAGTATTTCGTTATATTATGGTATTGTACTATTTCATGTTGATCGTTTCAAGTCGTAAATCTTGATGTGTTTATCGGGTTATTTGGATGCATATCATTTTTGATAATTGGTTAATTAATGTGGTTCTTGTATTGGGAATAGTCATTGTTTATGTTCATTTAGGCCTTGTTTTAGAGCTTCGTAGCTCATTTTTATAATATGGATTTAATTATGGTAATAAATTAAATTATTAATTTTTTTAGGGAATCTTAATAATTAAAAATATTAAATTAATGTACAGATTATAAATATATTGAAATGCAAATGAAACACAAAATTGCATTTATAAATGATGTTTATTTTAATTTAAAATAAATAGGATTGATAATCCACAAAGTTTAAAGTTTAAATTTAAATTATTTGATAAATTTTAAATTTTAAATTATTTGATAAATTTTAAATTTTAAATTATTTGATAGAGGGATGTAATAAAATATTCCCCCCCTAAACTAAAATTTTAAAAATAAATTAAAATAATAAATAATAATTAGATGTACCCACCCGAGATTTGATTAAATTGAATAAGCATGAATTATCACGGATTAAATTAGTTTTGATTAAAATCGAGTAAGCATGATAAAATTATAAATGAATTAACATTAAAATTTAATTTTCCCGTAACGCAATCAAGATTAGTGGGGGTAGATTTACATTCTAGGTTCGTTCCGTGATTTGGCAATTTTGATTTGAAAGAAAAAAAATTCTCTTTAATTTTGTACCCGTATTAAATCGGTTTGCACAATAGTTTCATTTAAGAGTATAGTTAACAAAATGAAAACGTCATTTTAACACTATTATGTTTCCAGTTGGGCAAGTCGGTTTCCTTGAGCCAGTTGTTAGAGCAAAACTCACAAGTCATAATTTACATTTCCTTATAACAAATCTGTGTGTCATTGACAACAACCACACTTGAACATAGAGGCATTATTAGCCTTCCCGACTCCTTTCGCAACCTATCACAACCAAGATATTTAGGTTTTAGAGAGCATATTAGTTTAACAGCCTTTCTGATCTTCCTTTGGCAATTCGTTACATCTGCAGTACTTGAAAACAGAATGTTGTAGAAATTTAGATTAGATAATCTCTCTGGTTTCATCGCCAACCTGTCTCAGACGCAACACTTGAACTTAGACGACTGCAGAGGCATAAATAACCTTCCTGATACAGTTGGAATCTTGTCCCAGCCACAACACTTGAGCATTGGGCGCGTTCTTTTTATGGGACTGCATTGCTTTGAGGGAATTCTGTTAGACGGTTTGCCTGCCTTGTGATCGCATCCTATCACAGCAGCAACACTTGAACTTAGGATGTTATAGAGGTTAAATAATCTCTCTCAGTCCATTGAAAGCAAAATATTGTCAATGTATTAACAAAATAGCAAGCTTACTTGATTGAGGTGAAGTTTAATTTCCAAACTTCAGACTTACGAAAATAGAAGGATCATTCTTAATGTCAAAAATAAATGGACCAGCTATTGCCTGCACACTGAATTGAATTTCCCTGACTTTGGGGTTTTTCCTGCAAGTTTAAGTAGCTTTTGTCTGTGTGAATTCCTATTTGCCTCTTTCATTGTTTTCTTTTTAAAGTGGCCTTCTTGAGAATGAATTGGCAAAGGCTGATTACAGCAGTAGGATAGTAATCTAAACCCCTTCATTATTCTTCAATGGTTGCTAACCCTTTATTGCTTTCACCAGTGGCGTTGGGATATTTCTCCTAACTGTTGCATATATATATATAATCTCCCTGATATCATTGGCAGCCTATCACAGCTGCAGTATTTAGACTTTGAAGGGTGCAAATTGTGTTTAACGAAGATAAAAATTACAGCCAAAATATTAATAGAGTGCACATTTAGGGTTTAATATCTTGTTCACTACGATGAAAATTTACGGCCAAGACCTTAAATATGTGCACACTGTAGTTATAGGTTATGGTTTCCCTTTATTTAATTGCAATGAACTGAAGGAATTAGGTATATATCTAGATATCCTCATATATGTTTATATAGTTTTAAATTATTTTAATAGTAAATTCATAAGGGATAGGCGAAGATAAAATGTGTTTATTCTAAAACAGGTTCTTGTAACCCCTTCAAATTATGCCTTGATGACTTCTTAATGAGTAGAAAGATAAGATGTAAATTAACTTGATTTTTTTTCACCACCCGAGTGAAAGTATGTAAATTGGATAGTTGTAGCTTTAAAGAGTAATTAAGTGTTAAGCTTATTGAATTATATGGATACATATATTAGGAAGTTAATAGTAATTTATATTATGAAATTTAAAGGAAACAAAATTATGCATTCTACTTTATGTTGAATGCTTTTATAGATAATTAATAGTTAAACAGGTGGATTTCCTTGCTAAAATTTTAACTAAGATGATATTATATTATCAGTTAATAAGAGAAATGAGTAGTTGGACAATTATAGGCAAAATAAATATTTAGATTGTCTTAGGTGAAAGAAGAGTGTAGTTAATTTGTTTAGTTAACTGATGGTTAGGGAAACGGTAAATTTTGGTGGAGGATAGTGCATTTATTTCAAATAATTCCAATTAAAGACAAGAGCTGCAAAGCAGCGAAGTTCCTGCCAGAAAGTTTTAGAATAGTTTTAGGAATTTGATCATTGATAGAGTCAACTTTGTCTTTCATTAGAAAATGACCCTTATAACAAAAGAATTTTGCTCACTTCAAAATTCTGAGATGCTCTGGTTGTGCTTTTAGGCCATGAAGAAAACACAATTTACATGTTGTCAGCATTATTTAAATATTTATAAGTTCAAATATTTCTTTAACCATTCAACATATATGATAAAAAATCCTCTTTAAAAGAGCAAAGATCTTTAGAACTTTCATTGTACATAAAGTCATGTATAACCACCCTGCTTAAATGTTACAATTTTCTACACAAATGAAAATGAAAGCATATAATCCTAAGTCCTCTTATAGGTGCCTAATGTCTGCAAAACTCAATAAGTTTAGAAACTGATGAGCAAAAATTTGAATGGATTCCCTTTATCAATATTTATTGTTGCATCTTTCTAATTAATGTTGATCACTATTTTCTGTCAAGTATTAATCGAACCTCATTTAATATACCTGAATTACAAGCAAGAAACCACTAAAGGTTAGCATGGGAAACCAAGGCTTTCTAGTTGATCAATGGATTGTTGTTCAAGCTGAGGCCCAACCAGGTATTAAAGTGTGTGGTGCGGTAAGAGATTGGGAGTGTACTTCAAGAGGCACATGAGAATCTTCTTGGAGGTCATTAGAACTTTAGGTTCATGCCGGAATATGCAATGTACTCTTAGCAAGTCTATGGTGGCCTTGATGCCAAAGAATAGGTAACGAAATATTGAATTGGCAAACCATTAAAACAAAACTTTATGCCCCTTTGGTCATCCCAACCACAAGAAATATTTGAAATATTTGGCATATATTAGAGCCAAATCATGCAATGAGACTATAAATTAGTTTATCTAAGGGGTAGATGAATGAGGGTAGAATCAGGCTAGCTCAATATTTTTAGACTCTCATTATTTATTTTTCTTATATCAACAAAAACCAAACTTTAAAAGCAAATATAACTTGATTGGCTTTCTCCTGTCCTGAACTACCTTTCCCAACTCAAAAATATTCATGATGCAAACCATGTCTTCAAGCTCCAACAAAATTCATGCAAATTGGATTGAAATTGATATATTCCTTGTCTCTAGTATCTAGAGATGTTAGTTTCTAGCATGCCAAAAGCAGAAAGAAAAGAAAGAAGATACCCCACCCCATTCTTGCCAATATTCATAAAGAAGACATCCCACCCTCTTCCCGCCAATATTCATGCATACTAAATTACACTACATCTCAGTTTGATAAATAGAAAAATTTCCCCTGAATCCCTAATTATAGCAATCACTCCTCACTTCCCAAAAAGTATTCCCTTCATAAAAACATATCCATTTGTTTACCACACCATCTATATTTAGATTCAAAAAAGTATAGACATGCTGAATTGGGAGGAAGCAAACAATTTTCAAACCTACTTCTAATCTTCATTTATATTCATACAAATTTTTGGGAGGAAGCAAACAATTTTCAAACCTACTTCTAATCTTCCTTTCTATTCATGCAAATTTATACTATGAATTCAAAGAGCAAAAAAACCACCAATCCTAACTCATTGGGCCTAGCCAATGTATGAAGAAGAAAAATTAAGATTTTTAAAAATTTATTTAAAAGAAACATAGATTTTTTTTCCTACCATCTTTCTAATATCATACATGGGTGGAAAAGGATAAAAAGGGAAAAGGCATGATTCATCCATCCTACTAGTCAATTGATGATAAGCCACTATCTACTTTCAAGTGCAGTGAAATTAAAAAATTGATTTCTACTGGAAACTATCCATGTAAATACTCCAACAAAAATAATGGGAAAACACAAAAAATGAAATGTAAAGAGAATTTAAGAAAAAACTATTTTAATTATTAACCACCAAATTTAAACAATGAAAATAAAAGCCATGATTCTCATCCATTATTCCACCTTTGAAACAAAAAGACTCAAGACTATAAAAAAGCTTCTATGCAAAAAAAAGGAATTGATGTCAAAATAAGCAAAAAGGTTACAATGAAGTAACAATAAATTTGAGAGCAAAATGTAGTTGACATAACCAAAACCATTAAAAATAAATAACTGCCAAATCATTGAGAATTTAACTAAATGGTTTGAATTAACTGGCCACATTTTCCATGGAGCCTGAGATTTGTGAGATAATTTTTTGTATCCATGTTATGAGAAAAATTATTTGAAAACTTGAATTTAAAATGATTGAGAACCATATTTAATTTATAGATAAAACCAAATATGTATCATTTTGTATGTTAATTAAATTTCCCTTTAAAATGGCGGGGGCCCTAGCTCGGTTGGCTAAGTAATTCCGTTGCGGCTCTGCTGGTCACGAGTTCTAGTCTCCCCCCGTCACTTATAGGGGGTCGTGCTACCCGATTCCTGCAGTCTAAAAAAAAAAAAAATTCCCTTTAAAATAATAAATTAAGAATTTAGATAAAAGCCTTATCATGCTAAAAAAAACCTTTTGAAAACTACAAATTAAGAATTTAAATAGAAGCTTATATTAAAATTTCAAAAAAGAAATTTAAAATAATAACTAGAAAAAATCATAAGTTTACAATTGTAATAGAAAATAAGGAAAAAAAATTGGTTGTTTTTTTAAGAAATCTTTGATAATAGATCAATAAACTTTAGAATGATACTTAAATTAAATGAATAAGGAAAAAGATTTAGTTAATTTTTTTATTTTAATGAAAGCTTTTAACAACCCATCTTATGATAAGAAAAACAATTTTTTAAAGTTTTTTTAAATTAAAGAATTTGTAGGAAATAAAATTTAAAATACAAAGTGCTTGTTTTTATAACCAAAAAATTTAAAATTGAATGATTTATTTAGACATAGATTTTATTTATCTAGATGCAAAAGTATATTAGTTAAAATTTTATTTTATAAAGGGATTTATTATTTATTGACAAAGTAAATAGATTTAGTAAATTTATTTTTTAAATAAAATAGATCAAACTAATTTAGCATTTAATTTAGTATTAGCAAAAATAATATAGTTTAATTATTAAAATAATCAAATTATTATAAAAGTAATTATATTAAAACTATCTAGAAATTAATTATTTTCATATTGTATTTTTTTAAAGAAAATTAGTTTAGTTCAATTTATCAAATTTCAAAAGATATTAGTATTAATTGATTTTATATTATAAAAATAGATTTCAAGAAATATATTTTAATTTATCAAAGGCAAATGAAAATTAATATAACCAAAAATTAATCTTAAAAAATATAGTTTGAATGTATAGATAAATTTATTTAACAAAAAAATAATCTTCAAAATATTAGCATAGTTAAATTTATTAATATCAAGAATTAACAAGGTTTGTATTGAATAAACAAATTGAATAATTAACCTATATAATTTAAATTACATAGAAAATTTAAAGAATATTTAAGAAATTAGTATAGGGGAATTTATTAGCATTTAGACTTAGTTAAATTTAGATTACAAATGTAAATAGAATAGTTAAGTTAAAAGTAATTTTAATTTTCTCCTGCCCTTTCCATCTCCCACTATAATCGCAACTTTGATAATGGATCCGGGAAAATCGCCATATCACTCAAAAGTTTTGAAAGAGAAATAATTTTGAAAATTAGAAAATTTAAAAAACATGCATTTAACTTTAGAAAAAAAATTAAATATAATGTATAAAGGAAAATAATCAATTTTGATTGGTTGAAGTTCAAAACATTAATAACTAGTTAAGGAAGAGGTGTGCCTATAGTTCCTTCGCAGGAACTAATAATTAACTTAGATTTCCCTCTTTCTTTATAATAGTTGGTGAATACTAAATATCTATATGTTTTCAGTAAGTCGCTATGAAAATATAATTATTTAAGAATATTGTGATCTAAGTTCTTTCTTAAGTTTCGTGGTAAGAAATTAAATGATTACTATGTTAAAGAATATTTGTCTAACTTAGATTTCCCTCTTTCTTTATAATAGTTGGTGAATACTAAATATCTATATGTTTTCAAAGTCGCTATGAAAATATAATTATTTAAGAATATTGTGATCTAAGTTCTTTCTTAAGTTTCGTGGTAAGAAATTAAATGATTATTGTGTTAAAGAATATTTGTCTCTATATTTTTCGTTAATTATTTTTAAATGTAGGTTGATGGATATTATTTGAATTACTAAAAGTAGATTTAAATTTTGTGATATAAATATATATAATTTCTTAAATCGCATTAAATGATTTTATAATCATATTAAATTCATTGTAAATAGATTGAATGGTAAACGTGTTCCTTAATTACAAATTCATTTACTATTGATCTGTGATTGGGGCGTAGGCGATATTTTTTTATTAAACTTTTTGCAGTAAACAAACATGTTATGCTTGAATTAATTCAATTTATCATTTTAAGTAACAAATTTATATATATATAGGTTGTATTTTAAATTTTAATTATTTTGAATTAATGTTGTTGTTCTGATATATTTCACAGTTCCTTTAACACATTTAGGATAGATCCAAGTGCATTTAAAATTTGTTTTAATTTCAAATTATTTAAGGTAAATTTAATTACAAATTCTTCTATTAGATTATGGTAGCGATTAAATTGTCCATGTTAGAATTAAATAGAATTAGCTAAAGTGGAGTCAACAAATGAAAATAATAGATTTTTTTTAATCAAAATTATTCAGTTTAAAAGTAATTCAATTTTAAATTTATTTATTTCGACATAATGGAATTATAGGTTATATTTTAAGTTTAATTAATTTGAGTAATGTTTACTATTGAGGTACATTTAATATTTGAATTATTTTTAGATACATTTTAAAGCAGAAATTATTCCTAATGCATAGATTTGACCTATTTTCAAAATGCAATCAAAATTAGATTTATCTACAAGTTATTTAAGTTAAATTCATCTACAAATCCATTTACTATTAGATTAATAACTTGTGCATATGTTATATTTTGATTAAATTTAATTGAAGTAAATAAACATGTTACATTTGAATTTAATTTATTATAGGTTATTTTTTAAATCTTAATTAATTTGAAGTAAACAAACGTACAGGCTAGGAATTTTAAAATCAAGAGTAATTGAAGGTTTACATACTATAGGGTTTCATAGTGCTTATCTATTCTAAATATATTATGAAAATGCATTTAATTATAGTTGATTATTTAATTATTATTTACATTATCTTTAATACGATTGGATTATGTTTACATTTAAGTGAATGTATATTTAAAGTTGACCTTGAATATGTTTAGATAGTTATTTTTTTATTTTGAATACTCTTTGGAATTGATTCCTTATGCATACTAGTGGTTACATGTTGATATGTATTTTCCTCTTGTTTCATTTTGGTTATTGAGGTAATCTTTATGTGTAGACAGGCTTTGGATAAGTTGGGAACCCATAAATGTAAGTTACTTCCTTTGATAAGTTATGGGTGTAAGGTTGTTAGACTTCCAGAGGCATTGGAAAACCTTGTTGTGTTGAATTTTTCCATGATTAGGTCTTTGTGTTGACCTTTGTATCTCTATGTTGAGCTCGTGGGTGTACCTTGTTCCATGGTTGCTTTTCCTTTTTATGGTTATGACTTTGAGTGAGGTGGTTCATGCCTCGCTCATGCTTCTGTCTTGTGACCTTTTATGTTGGTACACCCCTTGTGATTGTGAGTCTTATTTCAGAACTGTTTGGGAGGGTGGCTCTTCATGGGGACCAACACACAAAGGGGATGTTAGGGTAACCCATGGAAGAGTCTCCTAATCAAGTGATAATATAATTAATGAACTAGTGGGTTTGGGTAGTTAAACATTAAACAAGATTAATTATGTGCCTCACCCATACCGTTAGTTCTTTCATAGGCCAAGGATGGGATGAGAAGACCTGGTCGCTAAGATCATTGCCTTGTCTTCGCGAAAGGTAGGTGGTCGCACATGAGTCACCCTATGGAGCGGCACCTTGAGATAGGTAGCCAGGATAACCATAGATGGAGGCGATACCTTGTGATAGGTTGCCTGGATAATCCATGTAAGGCCATGCGATGACACTCTCCCATAGTACCCGTTTACTTTCCTTTGCTTGGTAGCCTATGGAAGTGTTGATGTACTTTGTGATGTTGTTTTATGTTAGTGTTGATGTTAGCCTTTTTTTCTTGATCTTGTTTGGATGTGGACCCTTTCTTGTCATTTCCTAGCACAAGGGGTCGACCTTTAGGTCGACGAGGTCGAATGGAACATGCTATGTACCCATTGGGTTCCCAGGATGTGTTCGCGATGCAGATGCGAATGAGTTCCAGAGCTTCACTTGGATGAAGACTATTCTTCATTTTGTACCTTAAACTTCATTTATGTAATTATCCTTGTACTCAATGTATTCTTCTCGATGATATAAGGGAAGCTTTATGTAATGTACCATTATATCAATGATATGATGTATCGATGGAAATACACTCCATAATTGTAATATTGATTTATAAATTGAAATAAAATTATGGATGTATATCTTCTCATATCTATTACTCATGGACGATTATATGTTATCTTTATGTAATCTTGTTTATATTTTTGCTATCGTTTGATAAAATTTTATGCAATGTAATGATCTTTCCATGTACCCTAAAGGACATGAATGACATTGTAAATGCATAATTGTTGTTCTTGTAATGCATGCACATATTCATCGTATGTAATGTTTCACTTTTAAACAAAAAAAATTGTTGTATTTGTTGTCCTTTAGGGTTCACATGGCGGAGCGCTACACCTCCAAACCCTAATAAAGGTGAAGTAATAGTTTCTAGCAAATGTTAAGGCATAAAATTAAAGGTAAAAGTAAAATATTACTAAAATATGACTAAGACTTAGATGAAATGGATAAAGATCCAATTTTTGCAAATTCACTTGGGAATTTGTTTCTTGCATGAACTAATGGAGGTCATTTTCCCACAAATGGTTATAATGAATGGTTTTATCCCTCTGTGACACCATTAACACCCAACCATCACTACAACCACTTAAACCTCATTCTAAGAGAGTTCCTTAATAGATTTTAATGCATATTGGTATGGTTCCAAGGGAAATTGTAATGCTCATACCTTATTTATGATTTGTAAAACATTTTTTTGTCAAGTGACTCCCCTAAGATGTTCTATTGATAGATTTCATGGTAAATTTTTCTCAATCTCATGCTCAAAACCCATAAATGATCAATGTATAGATAATGTGGGTGTTAGAATATGTTTTTGTGCATAACTCTAGTAAATTAGATTGAAATACAAATGATACATGTTTCCTAGGTGTTGGTTGAGCTTGCAATTAGGGTTTTCTATGTAACATGGTCTTTTAACATTATACACACCATTAAAATATGGGCATATCTACCTTTTTTGACACTTTTAAAGGGAGGGGGAGATTAGAAGATAAAAAAATAAAAAAGGAAGGAGCGATTACAAAATTGCTAGGAAAAGAAAATACTCACAAGAAGCATTAAGGTTTCAAATACCAGTTTTGGGTAGTACAATTTTTATGTTGTAATGATCTGGGTTCATCCAAAATTTAAATAGCATATTTTAAACATTAAAGATTGAATTATTAATGTGAGAATCAGCATTAGTTGAACGTATCTTTGTGTATGGTATACTTTTTTTATTTATGTTTTTTAGTTTTTCAACATGAAGTCTATAAAATCCTTGCAAAGATTTTGTAAGGTATCTCACAATAAAAAGTTCATGGGTATATTAATGGATTACTGATTAGAATTTCTTAACATTCTACAACCACTTTTTTTTAGATGTACATTTAGAGCCTATCTTTCTCTTGTGTTTTGAGATACACAATATTTTCTAGTGTATTGATTAAGGAATTACCTTGGTTTTTTTGTTACATATTTTATTAAGCTCAAAAAAATGTTTCCCAATGAATAAACATGTCAATTTGTGATTGGATTGAACTTTCTCATCATCCTCAATATGCTCAAAATACATCAATCTACACATGTTTTATTTTTATGTGTGTTCCAACTACCATGTCTGAATGTATATAAGACCATAAGGGGTTATCATAAACACATCCTCAAACACTCATATGGGAGATCATCTATTTTATAAGGTGTTAAGTATTACATGTCGAAACTAGCACATAGGTATATTGTGACACCAATATTGGGATACACTCTACAATGGGTATATTTTTTGTAAGGGTTTAATCAAAGCTTCAAAAACTAATCTAGCATCTCAAGGAAAACCCCTTGGTCTTATAGATTCAGAAGTGAATGAGGTTTTACCCACCTCAACGATTGGTCCTAAGTTTACCAACCTTAATATAGGTTAGTGAACATCTTCCCAAGTTTGATACCCCTCACACTTGAGAGATTATCATACCTTAGGTATTTTAGGTTTAAAACTCAAATCACCAATAGGCCAAACCCACTATCATCTTACAACTTGAAAAAAATTCAATTATGGAGAGGAATACAATAGGGAGATCAACAAGGACATGAATATATTTTTGTTGACACTAAAAAATAGCAGGCTCAATGAAGAGCAAAAACAATAGTTAAGTCATCTACTCATGATCCTTGTGATATTGAATTTTTTGAAACATCTAGTAGATGTGTTGCCCTAATTTATTTGAGAAACCAATATCAATACACTTAAAATGACTTGATAACATGGTTAGAAATGATGGGATAAATCTCAAATGTAATTATGCCATGTCTGAGAATCATGAAAATGTGTGATTCAAAAATATAAATCCATTTCCTAAATTACATACTAAGGATGTAGACATAAATCTTTCCCTACCTCCATACATAATAAATCCAAGGGGGGTATGCCTCATAATTCTCCTACCTCCTTTCACATAATAGAGAAAGAACTAGATCCTCCTTTTCATGATGTCGGTGTAGCCACTCAATCAAAGACTAAATGTAGGGAAATGGAAGTAGATCAAGAAATATATATACTAAACAAAATTAAACAAAGTAAGTGTGAATTACTGGCTAAAATTAAAATTCAACAAGCATAAATAGCCCTATATTCTTAACAATTGAGCCAAAATCTAAAAATTTCTCAACAAGAAGTTAGGAATCAAAACAATGTTTAAGATATTTAGAATTAGTAAGAGCACAACTTGTAAGATAATAAAAAAATTCTTAATTAGTGGAAAAATTTAAGAATAACCTGAGATGAAAATCTCAAATATTTTCTTATGTCTGATAATTTTTAGAAATGGAAAGATACAAATAGTTAGAATTTATGGCATTCCTAGTTATCTTAATCTCATTCCAAATGAGATTGGAGAAAAAATGCCAAGATTCCAAGGTAATAGCATTGTCATTGGTAAATAACACTTAAGAACTTCATTAATATAACAAATGAATATGAGATAGAAGATGAAGACGTCATGAGGAAACGTATTTTACAATCAATAGAAAATACTACAAAATAATGGCACATAAGTCTTTTGGATAGAAATATAGACTCATGTGATGAGTTTATGTGAGTTTTTAGATTGCATTATAGAGAAATAATTATTCCTAACTTTTAATTCTATGAGATGATTCCAAATGATTCAATGAGCTTGGAATTGTACTATAGATTATTCAATGTGAAGCTAGGCTATTGATTATGTGATAATAACCTTTAGACATTAAGATAATCTCATGCCATTACAATCAATATTGAAAGAAATATGATAGATTCTCAGAGAAATGTTAGGAGGGCTGATGTAAAACTTGTAAGACCAAACATAATAGCTTCATGTAACCCTCTTGCTATTGAAGAAAAAATTGATAAGTTAATGGGGATTATGGATGATCTCTAATACTAGGTTGCAAGAAATGAGAAGGGGTTACCTTCTAATGTTTAACATTGTCACATATTTCAATAAAATTCAAAGGTTACACAATAGGCCCTATAATCATGATTGGTCCAAGATACCAAAGTAGAAAGAAAAGAAAATGGTTCTAGGATATAAAAACTAAGAGCACGAAGAGTGGAAAACCTTGGATCCCTTAAGGAAGGATTATTTGAATCTTCAAGAGGATTCATTTTGGTGTGACATATGCAACTTTCCTTATGACCTAGATAGGTGTGTTGTTGCTACAACACTTGTAAAAGAGAAATAATTCATGGAAGAAGATGGTACACTTGAACACTATGAATATAACAATGTAGACTAGCTTTATATTATGAATATTTTTTAACGTGATCAAGATAGCCATCAAGTTCAATATGAGCTACCATATTAGGATTTTAATCATCTCAAGGAACTTACGTGATAAAGGTATGAGAGATTGAATCCTTCCAATGAAGACAACAAGGTTCTCACTAATGTGGATTTTATACAATTTCAAAGTGACTAAGTTAACTATGAAATAGGAAAGTGGATGAAAAAAGTAAGATTGGAAATGTTGTTGTGCTTGAGGAATTAGCAACACCAATAAACAAAGGAAAAAGAGGAAAATTTTGTAGAAAAGGAAATGATTAGGCTTGTGAGAAATTCACCATTAAAGAAGAAGACGCATATACTAGATAATCTCCACAAAAGAGGTATATCCAAAAAAATTAATAATGTTGATATCTGAATCTACAATGTGTAAAATCTAAATGTTGTAGGAACAAACACCAATATTAATCAAGTAATAAGAGTAGGGGATGAACTACATGAGGCTAGTAAAGGATTTGGATACAATGTAAATTACAAAGTTAATATCGGTGATGGTCAAGTAATGTCATTTATCCCTAACACTAATGTTGTTAGAACTCTACTATCCACTCCTTTACCTATGTATCAACCAATTGAAAGTTTGTGTTTGAAAGAGAATTTCTTAGGGTCTTAAATCATAGGGATGGGAATATATTTCATATCAACACCCCAAATATCTTTTATTAACCCAATTAATTCCATATTGATCCTTAGATTAATACAAAAGTAGAGTTCAATGTCTAGGAAATACCTAAGATCTATCTTGGAACAATGATTATTGGTAATTGACATGTTCTTCCATTATATACTTCTTTGTTGATAAGTGGGTAGCTCATGCATAATTATATGTTAGATTCTAGGGCATATAGAAATATGGTTCCTTTGGAGGTCATGAACCAAGATGGCTTGAAATTGTTTGAGTCTTATAAAAATGTTATGCAATGGATTCTAGAGAAGATAATGTAATTAGAGTTATCAACTATGTTAAAGTACAAATTTTTCATACCCATGTAAGTGTCTTTTAGTGGATATTACCAATTTTTATTATCTAGATAAGTGGGGTTTGTTTCTATCAAGGATATGCACAACTTCAATTGGTGTTAACATTCAAATTTATTTATATTTCACCAACATATATTGCAAGGAAATTATGTATATTTGCATAGAGAAAATAGGATGATTCATATTTTGGAGAATCCAAATGAAGCTAAAATGAGGTTTGTAACCTAGAAATGGAGTGATATATTTTATTGGGTACTGTGATGATGGCTTTAAAAATTAAGTTAATCCTAATTTAAGTTAGCAACCTCAAAAATTTCAAAATGATTGCATTTGGAATTTTGATGGTGCATGTTCAAAAGAAGGAAATGGTTTCGATTGTATTTTATTAGTGGCACCAAATTGCACAAATTATAAGATCACTTTTATCGTCAACTTTAAATGCACCAACAACATGGCTAAGTATGAAAACTTATTACTTGGCTTAAATGTGGATTCCAGGTACAAGATCAAGTGCTTAAGAGTTCACAATGATTTATAACTCATAGTGTCTTAGGTTAGAGGCACATATTTTGATAAGGAGAAAAGGTTAATGATGTACATGGATGTAATATGGGATGAAATTGAAATTATTGATCTCTTTGACATGAAGTGGTTGGATAGAGAGGATAATGTAACAACTAATGCCCTCATTATTTTGGCATCAAAATTTGATACTTCATGGCATCATTTCATTGTAAATATAGTCTTGAAATTATCACTAGATGCAACATTCCTCACAAGATCTACAATTGAAAAGTCTATAATAATTAATAGATTTATGGGTTCTTGAATTTTTGTGATCATTTTAAAAATTAACTAATTGATTGGGGAGCTGGCTACGCAGCCTACAAAACCCAATGTGCATCCCATGGGTTGCCATGCTATGCCCATCCTACATAAGTACACCCCAATGACCTATTCTAATGTCAGACAAAGTACATAGCCTGTCGTGTTTTTTTAATAGACTCTCAGTTAATGTATTTCCTTATCTCTTCTCGTGAGTTGTGCACATTGTGCAATATAATTTTTTTGTTCTTTAAAAAATTATTCTCTGTTTTTTAAAATTCCTAAAAACTGTTTGTATATTTAAAATCTTAAAAATATAAAATAAAATTTTTGCTCTTTAAAAAATAATTTTATTTTACTTTGAATAATTTTAAATATAATTAATAAAATAATTTTGAAGTAATTGTTATATACACTTAATAAAAATAAATAAAATAAAATATCAATTTTTAAAATCTGATTGATAAAATAATTCTTATACACTAAAAATATCTATATATATAATATATCAAGTTTTAAAATATATGTAATAAAATAATTTTTAAAGAATAAAAAATGTTTCATACTTAATAAATAAAATAAAATAAATATATCAATTTTTAAAATACAATTAATAAAATATTTGTGAAATAAAATGAAATAATTATTAAAAGATAAAAAATTGATATATATATACACATGCACATATAATAATAATTTTAAGAAAATATTCATTCATTTTTTAATTATTTTATTAATTATATTTTAAAAAATTGATATATTTATTTTATTTATTAAATACTTACTCTCTCTCTCTCTCTCTCTCACACACACACACACATATATAATTTATTAATAATACGTATAAAATATGCCTAAAGATATCTTTCTCATGTGTTTAATGTACTTTAATGTGGCTAATTAAGATTATAATTACTTTTAGCTATACGAGATTAAGGTTAGGGTTAGATATATATTTAGTTAGGGTTGGGGTTAAAAATAGTGTCAGTATTAAGTTTAGGGTTAGAGTTAGAGTGAGAATTATTGTTAAGATTGAATCATAACCCTAATCTAGCCTTAATCATAACCCTAATCTAACCTTAACCTTAACCCTTATTATATTTGTTTTATTATATATATATATATATATATATATATATATATATATATATTAGGATCTTGATTTAATTAAGCTCAAGTTTAAGGTTAAGGTTAGGGTTTAATTAAGCTCAAGGTTAGGTTTAAGGTTAATGTTAGGGTTTGATTAGGGTTATAATTAGAGTTAAGGTTGCCATGAGAACTATGGTTAGTGTTAAACTAAGGATTATGAATAGGGTTAGAATTATAATTAAGATTATAGTTAGGGTTAGAATGAGAAGCGTTAGGATTATAATTATAGATAGAGTTAGGGTTGGGGTTAGCATTAGGGTTAAGGTTAGGTTAGGTTTACCATTTAATTAGAGTTGGGCTTCTAAGATAAAGCTTGGGTTCAAGGATAGGGTTAGGGTTGGGGTTAGAGTTATAGTTCAATTACAAATAGGGTTAGGGTTCAATTAGGGTTAAGGTTAAGGTTAGATTAGGGTTATGAGTCTATCTTAACAATAATTCTCACTCTAACTCTAACCCTAAACTTAATCCTAAAACTAATACTGGCACTATTTTTAACCCCAACCCTAACTAAATATATATCTAACCCTAACCTTAATCTCGTATAGCTAAAAGTAATTATAATCTTAATTAGCCACATTAAAGTACAATAGACACATAACACTAGTACACAAACAACAATATATGACTAAATAAACTACTAAAAATTGCATATAAATGACTAATTTTGGTCACGTGACCATTAGTAGTTTATTGCCAGTCATTTATAACACGACCAAATTTATGACTAAACTATTTTAGTCATTTATTTAGTCATTGATTTGGTCATTGATTTAGTCATTGATTTAGTCATTGATTGTTATTAACTGGTCATTTATTTAGTCATGGTAGTGATTTATTTAGTCATATATTTAGTCATGGTAGTGATTTATTTAGTCATATATTTAGTCATTAATTTAGTCATATTTAGTCATATATTTAGTCATTAATTTAGTCATTACTTTAGTCATATATTTAGTCACTACTTTATTCATATATTTAGTCATTAATTTAGTCATTGATTTAGTTATATATTTAGTCATCAATTTAGTCATATATTTAGTCATTAATTTAATCATTTATTTAGTCATTTTTATTTATTGGTTTTCATTAATAAAAAAGATTACTTATCAACTATATAAAATATTTGCACAATAAAACAACAACGAGAAGGTAAAAATAACTTATTTTATTAATCAAAAAGACATTACATTCAGCTGTGTAAGCTTGAAAATGGAGTTACAATTTGTTGTCCCAACATAAAACAACTTGAAAAGATTACAATACATCACTGAGAAACTAGCTAGTTGAAATTTACTCCAAAACCTTGTCTTTATGTTGTTCAACAGCTTACAAAAGAATAGGAACATGACTATTATTTTATATCATAACCTACAATCCCTTACCCTTGTAATGCACAAGTACATGATACATCTTTGCAAATGAAATTTCATTATATGATTGTGATAAAGTTCCAATCATTTGTAGGCCGCCCTCATTCAAACTAACCATGCACAAAGATATTCAAACTCTCTTTCCTACTATAGCTCTTTATGGAAACTCTTCCACCACCTCCACCAGCTCATCCCTTACCTCCAGAAGCACTTATCATACCCATTCCCTTCCTACACAAGGTAAAAAAGAGTCCCTCAATGCTACAATCAATAAAACCAATTTAAATGTAAGCAAAGAAAGTGCACTACCGTGAATTATCAAATAGAAAAAGGCATCATTTTCATTTCCATAGGTGAAAATACAATTGTTGCTTGCATATCAACATCAAATGTAAAGGTTTACCTCTTCCCTCTTCTATGTCCATAATTTGCACCTATACCATTTTTATCATTTGTAATGTATTTAATTACAACCTAGAACAACATGACATATTTTAAATGGAGATTCCATATGTATTTCTCATTATCTTTTAACCATTACCATCAACCAATTTCTAGTTAAAGGGTTCGTTCTAGACTACCGTAAATCTTGCCAAGATAAAGATTCAACAAATTGTGCTAAAGATCAACATTGCTTACCCTTAAAGGAGTTTGCATAGCAAGACGTTCAAGTACTAAATTTGCAACAAAGGGATCTAATGGTCCTCCATATGTATCCTCACTTATTCTCTTCCCCTTTTTTCCTGAAAATAGTAGACAAGTCTTGGAATCCTAGTTCTTACCAAAATTATTGCAAGCAACAAAGTAGGCAAGCTTTGGACGGAAGCAGAGATGATCACAAAGATATTCCACACAACAGATCTACATTCAAATAACAATTAGCATGGGAAACTCCCAGAAAGAACTGATAGCATATTACTATTATAATTAGAACTTGGGAAAAAATAAAAAAACAATAGACATGCTCAACTCTAATAATGCACAAAGTATAACTTGCAGAAGAACATGTTACCTCTTCTCCTTGCCTTCCATAGATAGAAAGGTCCTCTAGCCTTAATTGAGTTGATTTGGTTGTCCATAGAAGCTCCATCATTTTTCTCCAAGCTGTTGTCTTCCCACTCAATAAGTCCCAACCCATGGTAGCAACTAGTGGTTGTAGACAAGGATAAAGTGCAAGGATCTGCTTTGAGAAAAAAAAAAATAGCCATCGTTATATGTTGAAGGTTGTCTAAAAAGGATAAAAACAATGCATACAAACAAGTCTTGGATCCAACACAACTTACACCAACACCACACACAGAAGCAAAAATGATTTAATTTCATATAATTCTTCATTAATGAAGTGAACTATTTAACTATGAATGTAGATTCTACAACAATGATTTTTTTTTTGCAATACTACAGTAAGTGCCTAGCAACTATAAGTTATAACCTTATTGAACTGCAATAATTACTATAAAATCATCCATTGCTAAGAAACTATAAGTTATAACCTTACTGAACTGCAACAATCACTATAAAATCATACATTGCTAGCCTCCTGTAGGTGTTCGTTCTTGACAGCAAAGAGAGCTACCTTCAAAACAACCTCAAGGGCATGCTCTCTAGATACGTGAGCAAAATGATACAACTCTTTCTTGCAAGATTTAGTTACCAAACCCTCAGTTGTAGATAAATTTATCGAAAGAGTAACATTAATAGAATGTAAAGCCTTAAGCAATCTATCAAGATTTTGTAGTGGGGGTGGGAAAGAGTATTCATTAGAAACTCTATTGGCCTCAACCTCTTCATGAATAAAATCATCCTGTATATCTTGAAAAAACAAAGCAGCCAAATTTTCAACATTGCTTCCATCCAAAGGCAAATAATCAATCATTTTAACTAGCAAAATGTGGTAAACCAAACACAATATAAAAAAAAATCTGCCTATAGTTCTGCTTTTTAATTAAAAATAAGGCCTCGGAAATTCAGAATTATAAAAATGTGATGCAAAACCCTGGAAAAACCAATCAGCCCCAATATCTCAATTTTGTTTTGCCAAAATAAATTTTTGACATGCCAACCTTCACCAACCACCATAACCATCTAAAAAAATATTTACAAACAAAATCCATATTGATCATAAATATATTTTTTAGATAAAACTCAAGCTAAATTATATTGATGGATTATTACCTCAACCATTTTTGTGAGTTGCTTACTATTGGACTTTAAGACTTTTTCATAAATCTTCAACATTTGTTCCTGCAATTTTGTTTTGCCAAAATAAATTTTTGACATGGTAACCATCACCAACCACCAATAACCATCTAAAAAAATATTTACAAACAAAAGCCATATTGATCATAAATATTTTTGTTAGATAAAACTCAAGCTAAATTATATGCATGGATTATTACCTCAACCATTTTTGTGAGTTGCTTACTATTGGACATTAAGTCTTTTTCATAAATCTTCAACATTTGTTCCTACATTTGCAAGTGAAACCATTGACTTCCTATATCATCATCTGGGGGCTTTAGCACCTTGATGAGATCATGTATAATCGACCTGCAAATCATACACATTTGAAAGGGATAAAAATTTCTTTCAAACCAAAAAGTCTCATAAATAAATTCAATGCTAACATAAGGAGATTAACATTGATTTTAGTAACGAAATTAACCATGCAAATCTGCAAGTAGGGAAAAACACAGATATTAAATAATTCTGACAGGAATTTTTTAAGATGTTGTAGCTGCAACTTCCCTATTAGACATGTATGCAAAATGTGAAAGCATAGACAAGGCATGTGAACTGTTTGATTGAATGCCTGAAAGAGATACCATCTCATGGAATACGATGATTGCGGGATATGCACAAAATGGATTTGCTGAAAAGGCTTTAGAAACTTTCAAGCAAATGTAATTAGCAGGTCTGAAGCCAAATTCCACAACCTATGCTAACATCCTCCCTGCCTCTGTCAAAATGGGAGCTTTGGAGCAGGGTATGAACATGATGCAAGGGTAAACGGTCTTCACCTTAATGACACAATCTTTTTATTTAAAAGGCTGCAAAAAAATCTTGTCCCAAGCTCAAGAATTTAGTAGCTCTAAACCCAAATATTTTTAGATCTACTTTTCATTTATTATGAATAGATTGAAGTGACAGCTGTATGGAGACTCATTTTGGCCCATCTCATTTTTTCTTAAATTCTGCTTTGGTAGTGTTTTGTAATATTTTTCCTACAAACTCTAACCATTTTTCTCATCGACATCATTGACAGCACAATAGAACTTATGCAAAATCTTGAGGTAAGTCACTTGCCATGATTTCAATGAATTTTTTTTGGAAATCTATACATGGCCAGATCACTTTTAGTTTTTGTTGTGTTTTATTTCTTTCTAAAATAGATCTTTTGTTATCTGGTAAATGAAGGCATTGGTTCTGTGGTTTTATCTTTGGATTTTTTCATATATAAAATTATTGTAATACAAAGTGTTAGACCCTCGTTTGTTTCTCCGCGTGGAGATATTTTGAACTATGAAATGATCATTTGGTGGTTTAAATTTTTTGTTTATTTTGTTTTCCTTGCCCTTGAGGTTATTTTTGTGACAATTCTCTTGAATTATTTAGTATTGAATGTATAGCAGCTACTCTTGAAGTTGTAAATGCAATGGTTGTCAGAGCTATTTTCATATAGAGTGAACGGTAGAGATCAAATCATCTTCATATGTTAAACTTAATACATTCTTTATTTACTATTAGCAAATTAAGTTCAAAATGATTTCATATTTATTGAAATTTGAGACTATCTTCGAGACCATTCTTCCTAATATTTATGAGATGCTAGACCTTGAAATGTCTAACAAAATTAGTAATAAATTTTATCTGCAAAATTATCCTTTTAAAATGTTTGATCAAATAGTGAGATGATATCATTGTGTTTCTGGACCTTAAATGACGTAAAACATTTGGATAAGTGTAAACCTATTTAATAGACCTCTGCATTTGAAACTTCGTTGATGGTAGTGGAATTTTCTTCAAGAGTATTTGAAAAATAATCAGATTTTGATGTATCAACACTAGTACTTCTACATTATGTTGGTATCTCTCCAAGGTCTAAGTTGCTCATTATATTGTAGTTGTTTTGATTCTAACAGCAACATTTGATCCTAATTTTAGTCCTTTAGGTGACTGTGGGAGTATTGACGAGTCCTTAAATTAGTATAACAGTAATTTCCTCTAAGAGCCTTATAAGGGTTTGATGATTTCTTGTTTCACCAAGAAAGCACTTATGTAATATGTATGGCTATTTGACACTATTGACTTGGGTAAAAATGAACGAAGTCTTAAAGAGGTTATTTCAATGAGATACTATGTTCTCATATGTCCTTCAGTGAAGACAATGTACTTTTAAGGAATGTTTTGAATTAATCAATGAATCTATAAACTGATACTACTGTATTCTTCTTTTTAATCCTAGTGATACATGAGCTGGTTATGTATCTCTATAACCATGGAGCAACCCAAGTAAACTTGCATCCTATAATTTGCATACTGATATCATCTTCATGCTCTATACTCAACTAACTCTTAAGCCTTTAATTATGAACAAAGCGTGTGCAAGAAGTTGGATGAGAAAAAGCATTTGTACCCCTTACACAGAAAAATCCAATGCTATGATGGTGAGATGCATTCAACAACAAGCATCAAAGCCCTTTAGGTATGAATTGAGAATCAAAAGGGATTACCTCCTATACTTGATCCATAATTTCAAATTTCTTCTAAGCAGCACTGAGACCATTGAGGAAATACTCACCATAGAGAAAAATAGGAAAATACTTGCTTTAGCCATGCAACAAAATGTCCAGGCAACAAAAGGCAAGCTATTCAACTAGAAAATTTTGTGTAGACAATTATTAAAGGGGAAATTGGAACCCTCCTCTCTACAAGCCTGTCCCTATAAATACGACTGCAAATTGGACAATTGCGGATGATGTTGTAGAGCAACCAATTCCTTTCCAAAGCCTCAAAGAAGTGGCAAGTGGCAAATTATCTGTTGTGTTATGTTGTTGACTGTCCTGGTCAAGAAAGATAATCTTGTTTTTTACTTGTATGGATAATCTTCTCATGCTAGTAACTCTTCCGATGGTTTTTGTTTGATCTTGCTGGTTTGACCAACTTTTGTACATTCTATTTTAGGGTTCTTCTTGTTGTGACTTCTCAATTTTCTATTTTGATTTAAACTTTAAAGTCATTATCCTATTAAAAATATATATTATGTAAACAGATTTACCTCTGTTCCAAACATTGTAAAGCATTCTCTTGTTTTAGATGTATTCTTCTCTTTTATCAAAAAGAAAATGGAAGACACTATGAATTTTCATCACCTTCTGTATCAGAACTAAGTACCTGTCAGTAACTTCTCTTATAGGTTATTATTTTACCATTTCCAATCCTCTTCTAGGTCATAATGGTTTTAGTTGTCAGTCTGACTAAAAATATGTAGATCTCCCCCAGCTGCACCATCATTCATACATTTTTTGTTTTCCAGTTCTTCTTTAGTTCAAGGATTCAGTCAGGATAATAGCAGTAAAAAATAATTAGATTAATGATCTAATTTTTTATGTTGCTTATCTGCTTCTTAAGATACATAAATATGATATGAAGCAATTTAAATGAAATAAAAATAATAAAGACTCCAACTGGAAATAAGTAACCTGCCAGCCCTGAAAACCCATTCTCATTTCTCGTATCTCAAAGATCAATGTGTAAAACAACAATAACCCTCTAAAACAATATTACCACTCCAATTTGTTCTCTATGACCAAAGTTTCTGTTTTAATCTAATCTGGGGAAAATAACTTGTCAATTTCTCTAGAATTAGAACCTTGTCAATAAGCATTGATCAGACCTAATCCTAATCAACTACATCTCAAACTCAAGAAGGAAAGTTTAGAGAAAATTAATAAGAAAGAACGAAGACTTTTTAATCGCATATAACTCACTTTGTGCAACTTTAATTGTTTCTTCCGCTTTAAGCCAATCATCTGTTTTCAGTTACTTGTTGAAGTCATATATTTGCACATCTGTAGGTGCATATATTTGAATGTTTCTTATATGTTTCTTCTATTTTTACTTTTTGAAGTCATATATTTGCACATTTGTAGGTGCATATAAGGAGAATTTGTGTCAGAGAAGGAATCTGCTTGGAAGAATGGGGTGTGTCAACTCATTGAATGGAATGATTGATTGCAGAATGTGCACAAAATGGATTTTGCAAGGAACTTCTCAAAATATTTGAATTAATTTAGCACTTTGGAACACATCCTAACATTCTACTTTCAATAGAATCAGGGAGGTTATTTAAACTTTTACACCCTTCTATGTTCAAGTGTTGCAGCTGTGACAAGTTGCCAATGAATCAGGGAGGCTATTTAAATCTATAGACCCTACCATGTTCAAGTGTTGTAGTTGTGACAGGTTGCCAATGGAATCAGGAAGGTTATTTAAACGTTCACACCCTTCTATGTTCAAGGTTGCAGTTGTGACAGGTTGCCATTGGAATCAAGGAGGTTATTTAAACCATGACAATATTTTAGTTTTGAATGTTTTAGTTGCAATAGATTGTCAATGGAATCAAGGAGGTTATTTAAACCTTTAAAACTTCCTATTATATTCAAGTGCTATAGCTGTGAGTGCAACTTTCTATTTTCAAGTGTTCTAGATGTGACAGGTTGCATAGGTAGTGTTGTACTGAGTTAAGGTTGTACTGAGTTAAGGTTCAGTTGTTGGAAGTTGTGTTACCAACTAGCACTTGCATTGAAAGGAGGTGCAAGGATTACGCCGATAGTAAAATATATGTTGAATTTGGTGCAAGGATTATGTCAATACTAAAATATATGTTTAAATAGTATATGAGAGAGTACAAATCAAAGAAATAGGTTTTTTAAATCTGATATTTTAGTTGTTGATATATAAGTATGCTTTGTAGCATTATGAGTTGAATGCATGTTATCAAGTTTGAGTAAATTTTGTATTTTTGTTATAGCTTCAATTGTTGCAATGACTCCAATGGAAGCATTAATTTATAAGGGAGGGCTCATCAATACTTTCTTGTTATTAGATGCATGATATATGCACCAGCAATATGGTGAAAAATGCACTGTAAATGTAAGAGTTGACTATAATCTAGTACAAACAATAAGGAGCATTAAGGTTTTTTTTTAAATATATTACAATTTGCATTTGACAGTTTTTAGTTTGTTAACAATTCCACATATTACAATATTAAGTCCCATTCAGCCATTAGCATGCAACTGCATGAGTTGGAGCAACAAGTAAAACCGAAAGAAACCAAACCCTCCAAATTAGATGTGCACAATTTAAATCCCTGGCTTTTGAGCCCTACCATTCCACATGAATAACAGAGTTAAACGTGTTTTTAAACAATGAGATGATCAACAAAGTCTTTGTCTATCCTGAAGCAACACTAAAATGACTTGAAGCAACACTTTGGATACATCAAGAATCAATACCATGTGAATAGGTAGCTTTGACAAATAGAGAAAAAGTCCCTTCGCAAAACTTGCATGAACATCATGAAGAGATAATCAAGGAAATCTGTGATACCAAACAACATCAACATCATCTTGGGAACCATGAACAACATGGCACACATCACTGTCTTACTGTCATACAAACACTTCACAGAGTCATTGTCCATTGCAAAACACAGAGGAATACTGTCCATGCACTGTCAATTAGGAACTGAGATATAAATAGCATTGTACATGGCATGGGGCACTTTCTAAATATTGAATGAAGCCCATTTGAGAGTCATTTTGACAATCTACATAGTCACATCAAAATAGCATAGCAGTTTTACCAAAAACCATCACCATGCATAACCTTTTTAAGTTGATAAAGACTGTCATTATATTTATTATTAACACTGTTATCAGACTCCTACAACTGAAAGCATACCAAACATACAACGATCAAGTTTTTCAAGACACTAGCACACTGTAATCCATCAAGACAACAACACTGTGCCATTCAGTTCAAAACCAAAATGGAACTTGTGATATAGAAATTCACTGTTAACTGAGAAGATGTCCATTGAAATCACTGGTGTTCTTCATTATTGTGTCTCATTTTTGCATGATAGTGTCAAGAGGGTTGATAACATTAAAACAGGCATATGAGTAAACACTTCTAATAAAAATGAATGACTAACACTCTAAAGAACCATAGGAAACAAAACATTAAGTTGCTTTCAAAAAACACTGCAAATTCTAATGTATCATGTCTATGACATTGCATCGCAGATCAAGGTTAGCATTCATGCATATTTTATGTTTTTCCAAACTATGTTACACAGATTAAAGCACTCCCAATCTCTACAAACATGAACACTGGAGTAGGCACGTGCTAGGATTAGCAAGTGTCAGGATTGTTACCATGTCAAAAACTTGACTAGCTAATACATTCTATATTTTAATGAAAGAAATCAATCCAATGAAAAATAGATACTAATTCCCAGAAGTTGAGATTTATTGGATCAACTTCAACTTGCCAACTATTTTATCGAGATAGTCCTTAAGTTAGGTTATCATTAGTTACCTCTTGACCCCATTGGTATTTGGAAAAGCACATTCAATGCAAAATTTGCTTGAATGGTTACTCATGTCATTTGGTGTAACTTGGGAACCGACAACATCCATGAGAAGAACATTTGACTTAATTTTAACTGCCTTATCTCTTTGGCACGATTTGTCTACCCTTCGTTTTGCACTTTATGTATCTTACTTTCTCTTAGTCTTCCAACATTGCTTATCACCTTTCTACCTTAATGTGTATTCACACTCCACCTTATGTTGTGCGCCCTACTGCAGAGATTTCTTAATGTTTTCATATATCCTTCTCTAATACATAGCCTGCCAAGGCTTTTAAAATCTATGCATTGAATTCAATTTTTATCATCCTCCACCCATCTTGTCTCATCGTACAATTTATAAGGCTTTACAGGTGCTAATAAAATCACCAATTAGCTTTGTATAATGCTCGATATCCAAGCATCTGTCATTTGAGTTGCTTAAACTCTGGTGCTATTTTTGAATTAGCATGATTACTCATACTCAATCTTCATAAAACCCTAAATTCCACCAGAGTTCCAAGGTAGTTCCTTCATAGAATCTCATTCTTTCAGTTTTAGATATTCTAGTGTGCTTAATTTCACTGAGTGTACACAGCCAATGTAGTTCACATATCACATCTGATAATTAAGTTTGACTTCTCCTTCAACCCAGGATATGCTTATTGCTATTTTCCATTCCAAGATTTATGATTATATTAATCTACTGTCATGTTTCCTGTCCTTGGTGTTTCTTTTATGACTGCCCCCAATCAGGTTTCATTTTTAATAAGTTTAGAATCACATTCTAGTAAGTCACCAGTCAAGTGGTTGGGATACTACATGGCTGCAACAACAGGGCTAACTGAAAATTCCTTTGCTTCATAAAATAAATACTAATTTCATTTGAAATCTCTTCAAATTCATGTTCTTCCAACCCAAGCCTTAAGTGACAGGATAATGTGCTATCGGTCTCCAAATGCTTGAATAAATAGAAAATGTCCCCAGGCAAGTATCCAAATCGTTCTGTATTGCTTCTATTGGAAAATTTTTAGAAGAGTTGTAATCAAAACATGAATTGCCTGAGGTACTTTGCTCCAAAGTGCATTTATGACTACTTGAGGTACACCCTTTTTGGATTTTAGCATATTTCTTTGAGTACATAGCATTCTCATCATATGTTATTTTTTTTCTTCCAAAAGCTCAAACTTATTCAAAATCCTCTTCACCTTGTGTGATTATTCCATCGGAGACCCAAAATGCACTTTAAGTAAAATGGATAGGTAACAAAACTTGTTTTCTGACTCCTTTCTGTGTGATAAATTGAGTCAAATGGCCTCCAAAATCACTTTTGAAAGTTTATCAAATGGTCTCCAAGAGCCACAAAATTTTACCAGTGTGATATTAGAAGGTAGGAGAGTATACTTGTGAAATTATTTGGCACATAGATATTGGGATTGAAAGCTGCTCACGATCGAAGTTGCTTACTCAGTCATTTTTTATAACTGTTCAAACTAAATTAAAACTTGCCAATTTGCCTCTTTGAAGAAATATCAAATCAGATTCTAGGGAGCCGCCGTCATGGAGATTAGTTTATTTAGGTCCCATGAACATGTAGAAAAAAGGATTTTCCATAGATCCTCTTCCTCAAAAGAATATTAAAAATCAAACTTGACCACTTTGCAACTGTTATGGAAAACCAGTCAAAAAATTGTGCAAAACTCATTTGGATTTAATTTTTAAAAAATATCAAATGATGTCCAAATACCCTAAAAATTGGCATGGATGCACCTTGAGTATGGAGATTCAAGAGAACCAATTGGTTTGACGTGACCATTATTCATTTGCTTAACATTTTCCCTCAAAGTTGACCATTTTAATAGATTTTTCACTTTACTGACAGCAGATTTTCTCAAAACCCTTCTATTTGTCACTTCGAACTTTGTTAAATCAAATCGTATGAAGCCAAAAATTAGCATACACATTTTTATATGTTAGATGAACACACCTGCAAAGTGTTTTTGCTTGAAATTGCATTGACTCCATTTTGTGATTTTTCAAAGTGAGCCACTTGAGTAGATTTTTCAACTGAGTTTTTTGACCACTAAAATCAAATTTTTGAATATGAGAACCTAAAATTCACATGAAATTTTAGGTTCTAACACAGCTGAAATTCTCAACAAAGCTCACCTTATACGGGCATGAGTCTACTCAGTCACATTCATCAGGGAGGCTATTTAAATCTATACACCCTACTATGTTCAAGTGTTGTAGTTGTGACAGGTTGCCAATGGAATCAGGGAGCTTATTTAAACGTCCACACCCTTCCATGTTCAGTGTTTCAGCTGTGACAGGTTGCCAAATGAATCAGGGAGTTTATTTAAACGTCCACATCCTTCTATGTTCAAGTGTTGCAGCTGTGATAGGTTGCTAATGGAATCAAGGAGGTTATTCAATCATGAAGCTTATTTAAATGTCCACACCCTTCTATGTTCAAGTGTTGTGTTGTAGCTGTAACAAGTTGCTAATGAAATCAAGGAGGTTATTTAAACTGTGACAATATTTTATTTTTAAGTGTTGCAGTTGTGATAGATTGTCAATATCAAGGAGATTATTTAAACCTTTAAAATTTCCTATTATATTCAAATGTTGCTGCTGTGAGAGGTTGACAATGGAATTGGTGAGGTTATTTAAACCTCTGCAACTTTCTATTTTCAAGTGTTACAGATGTGACAGGTTGCCAATGGAATCAGGAAGGTTATTTAAACCTCTACAGTCTTCTATGTTCAAGTGTTGCAGTTGTGACAAGTTGCCAATAGAATTAGGGGGGTTATTTAAACTTTTACACATTTCTATGTTCAGATGCTACAGCTATGATAGGTTGTGAATGGAATGAGGGAGGTTATTTAAATCTATAGACCCTGCCATGTTCAAGTGCTGCAGTTGTGACCGGTTGCCAATGGAATCAGGAAGGTTATTTAAATGTTCACACCCTTCTATGTTCAAGCTTGCAGCTGTGACAGGTTGCCAGTGGAATCAAGGAGGTTATCTAAACCATGACAATATTTTAGTTTCGAATGTTGCAGCTGCAATAGATTGTCAATAGAATCAAGGAGGTTATTTAAACCTTTGAAACTTCTATTATGTTCAAGTGCTACATTTGTGATAGGTTGACAATGGAATTAGGGAGGTTATTTAAACCTCTACAACTTACTATTTTCAAGTACTGCAGACGTGATAGGCTGCCAGTGGAATAAGGAAGGTTATTTAAACCTCTACAATCTTCTATGATCAAGTGTTGTAGCTGCGACAGGTTGCCAATAGAATCAATAAACTTTTACACCCTTCTATGCTCAAGTGTTGCAGCTGTGACAAGTTGCCAATGGAATCAGGGAGCTTATTTAAACCTTCACACTCTATTATATTCAAGTGTTGCAGCTATGACAGGTTGTCAATGGAATCAATTTCATATTGGGTTCTAGGTGCATGCAGTCATGCAGGTTTAGTGGATGAGGGTTGTACATACTTCACACATCAGCAACCCATATTGCATTACAATTTACATATATAGTTGATCATTAGGTGTGCATGGTTGGCCTTCATGCCCATGTTGGCTATATTGAGGACACCTTAAACATTATTACTAAGATGCTAGTTAAAACTTTGGTACCCTAATCTTGGTTTTCTCGATGTACAAGGCCTCAATTAAGCCAAATCTACAAAGGGACCCCTCTTTATTTGAGCACCTAACTTAAGAAACCTATGGGGTAGCACTACCCTGCCAAAAAAACCCTAATTTCACAAATTTTTTGGTCATTCAACCCTTCCAAGACCCTCAACCAGAAAACCCTCTATTTTCCTAGTTTTCCCTAGGGCTTATTGAAAGTCCTACTTGCACACCTCCCTTGACCATGCCACCGACTTAGACATCCTTATTTTGAATCAAATATGCTTAGGAATCAATGAAATATCACTACACTTATCATTTGCAACAAAACCTAATGTAAAACCCTCATTTTCATATAAATTTGACACTAAATTGTTTAGGACAACAACCATAAATTCCCTCAAACACTTCCCCTGCCACTACAAAGCCTACACACACTCAAACCATGTTATATGAAGCCTCTCCACTGAGCCACATGAAGGAAACAGTAGGTGGAGGGATTTAACAGATAATATTTTGTTCAAAAGCTTAAAACAGGGTATGACCACCTGCCTGAAGAAAACTTTCAATAAAAATTTAACACTAAATTGTTTAGGACAACAACAATAAATTCCCTCAAACACTTCCCCTGCCACTACAAAGCCTACACACACTCAAACCATGTTATATGAAGCCTCTCCACTGAGCCACATGAAGGAAACAGTAGGTGGAGGGCTTTAACAGATAATATTTTGTTCAAAAGCTTAAAACAGGGTATGACCACCTTCCTGAAGAAAAATTTCAATAAAACTCACAAAACTGAGTGAAAATCTATCAAACCAACTTGTAAGGTTATTCAAGCCTTCTGCCCACTCATTCTACACCATGAGAAGTCATCACCTTATTATACGGAGGCCTCACAATCAAGAAAACTCAAAAATTTCTGGAAAATTCACAGTTTGCAAGAGAGACAATATGATATAATTGATTATTCACAAAGTATTTGATTCAACAACCATTCCAACGAGTTCATCATCCCTTTTAAAGGTTCTCCCACTTAAGAAACCAATCAACCACCTTCCAACTACCTTGCAAACTCATGGTGATTGCTGGGCTTCCATGCCCTTACAATTTTGCATTTTATGAACTTTCACTTGACACCTTTTTTTGTATATTTGAAATATTGCTCCCCTTGACTCACCTAGACCCCTACAACATCATAAATGGTCTATTTAGACCTTGTTTAACATCTAACAAGACCCCATACTTGAAAATCAACAAAAACCTTAACTATGACAACTTTATCAAACTTGCCAATGATTAGAAATTTCCACATTTTTACATATTTTGCAACTTCCCCGTTGCTTGACAACCAAAATTCCTTCAAACCATCATGCTTGGCCTTCATCATGGCCTTATTACACTAATTTGACTCAAAACACTAACACCTAGACTCAACTCAAACTAAAAAGATTCATAAAAAGGATTGGTGCTCTTGCACCATACTAACAGACCTTGCTATTCATATTAAAACCATTTGTTCCATGTCCTTTTATTTTTTCCATAACTCTACTCTACAATATGTATGGAATTTGTACTGCTACAACTAGGAAGAGATAAGGCAACTCTCTATCCTTAACATCCTAATCCTTCTCCAATTTGCACCTTAATCCAATATATTTTTAGCCTTAAATCATGGAACATAAAACAAGAGAGTTGGAAACATTATATTTTTCCAATCTGCATAGATTTAAAGAAGGCCAAAGTTGATTTGAGTCATCAAGCATATAAGTCTGAAGCCCTACGAATTGATTGGTAGCCAATGAGGGACATAGGGCAAATACAGTCAAGATCTGAATAGAGAATTCAAAGTAGAAGAGGCTAGAAAACCCAAAATAAAATATTCGTGAACTAATTACAAGGGAACAAAATAGAAAACACACATACCTTGAAGAAGTTGAAGAAACAAGGCCATACTAGAATTGACAGCTAGAGGCAAAATCAGTCCCATCAGTGTACATTGTCTTCCTTCAATTTTGGGAACTGCTTTCATGAGAAAGAATCCAAAAGAAGTTTTTAGAAATTTTTGATTGTAGAGTTGCTTATTCTTTGATGCAACCCAGCTCTGTGAGCCTTTTGTATTCCACATGAAATAATATTCACAATTGGAACACAGAATTAAGGTGTAAGGAATTATCACTGTTAATTGCACAATTATGAGAGATGCAAACATGGTCACTATGTTCCATAAATTTGGTAGGTTCATTAAACTTTGGGATTTCAAAAATATTTGAAAAAGATTTGAAAATGTGGATTATTTAAACTTGTGCATGTCATTAAAAATAATCATAAATCAAACATCCATAACAGGATAACTACTAAAAAATACATAAAGATTAAAATCTTCATTCTTCCTGACATTTCAAGCTTTGATATTAAACGTTAACAACTAAAACTGTTCACTCCATACTGTTGACAGATAATAAGATGAAAATAGAAATGGAAGCACTGATCTATTTACATCTCATGTATCATTAGATTCTTAGAAATACACTAACAATATTGCCATTTCTGACAAATGGTAGGAGCAACCATAGGGGAGTTCTAGGATACAATATTACAAAATAGTTGTGTGATGCAGTGAACTACTCCACAAAGAGACATAAAGACAAGTGTTTAGACAGACACTTTCTTGAATATTTTACATCTTCCAAGTTTCGATTTTTCATAACATTTTGTAATTTCAATTATTTTACAAGGTCTAGTCTAAATTAATTTGATTCACCCAAAATATTTGGGGCTCAGCACATCTATGCTAGATAAACCTAGTATGGTCATAGTCTCATAGAGCACTCTCTTAGCAATAATCAAATATACACTAGAATAAGCTCCTTAAGAATAGGAGAATAAAGACTGGGATCTTTAGATATTATAACCAGGCCATTCTCATAAGAAAATAAAAAATGGTGAAGACGAAGACTATGAATAAAGGTTGAAAATTTTTTACTTAATGCCAACTGCTCTTTAATGTAAAATTTTCATAGAAAGATAGTCTACTACACTTGGGGTTATATGATGCACTATCATTTTCTACTATTTTACTTAGAAAATTGATACCTATTCTTCAAAATCTCCATATATACAATGAAATTCCAACCGCTTTAACATATTCCTAAAGTGAAAGTGAACACAATAAAAACAGTTCAGTACACCTATTTGGTTTTATAATCATTGCCTTACTGAAATATTATGTAAGTTATTGCTAAGCCAATTCTTTCTCAAACAGAAAGCTTGGAACCCAAATCATCTCCACATTGGTGCTCCCATATCATCCCTAAGGAAATTCTTTACCTAGTAAAATGCTTTAGGATTTTACTATTTAGCATAGATTGACTGTCAATTTTCAGTTCTACATGCCTAGCTACTAAACCAATATTTTTATTTAAATGGCTACAAAAATCTTGTCCCAAGCTCAAGAATTTAGTAGCTCTAAATCCCAATATTTTTAGATCTACTTTTCGTTTATCATGAATAGATTGAAGCAGCAGCTATATGGAGACTCATTTTCGTTCATCTCATTTTTTCTTAAATTCTGCTTTGGTAGTGTTTCATAATATTTTTCCTGCAAACTCTAACCATTTTTCCAATCGACATCATTGACAACACAACAAAACTTGTGCAAAATCTTGAGGTAGTCAGTTGCCATAATTTCAATTAATTTTTTTTGGAAATCTGTACACGGTTAGATCACTTTTAGTTTTTATTATGTTTTATTTCATTCTAAAATTGATCTGTTGTTATCTGGTAAATGAAGGCATTGGTTTTGTGGTTTTATCTGTGGATGTTTTCATATATAAAATGATTGTAATACAAAGTGTTAGACCCTTGTTTGTTTCTCCACATGGAGATATTTTGAACTATGAAATGATCATTTGGTGGTTTAAATTTTTTGTTTATTTTGTTTTCCTTTCCCTTGAGGTTATTTTTGTGACAATTTTCCTGACAAGATTATTTAACATTGAATGTATAGCAGCTACTACTGAAGTTGTAAATGCAATGGTTGTCAGAGCTATTTTCATATAGAGTGAACAGTATAGATCGGATCATCTTCATATGTTAAACTTAATACATTCTTCTTTACAAACCTTATACATTGTAAAGTACATGTTTCTTCACAGTTTTATGCCATTATACTGGCTCTTGTACTTCAAAAACCAAATATTACAAGGCAAGGGATTGGTGTGACACAAATGACTAAAGTTTTAAAAGATTGTATTCATAAGTGACAAACAACTTGGTTTTCCAAATGGATACATCCTCTCACATGGTTGGTTAGGATTGAGTGATCCAATTTGGTACTAATATAGTTTTTGATATTATTATATTCTTTTCTGAAACCACGTGTCTGTTACTTAAAAAAAATAGGGGTGCTACATATGAGATATCATCTTCCCACAGACAAAAGAGCTACCATCCCTGCATTACATCAATTTGCAATAATTCAACATCCTCTGATTGCAATGGGTGTTGAGTGGACCATTCATTATGAGAGCTGGGCTCTTGTGAACCACTACTCAAGAAACATGGGTCAATGAGTTTGACTTGAAAAACTACACGATTGAATACGGTTGAAACTTGATAGCAATATCACTGTGGAAAATGCCTCCTTATCAATCAAACTACAGGCATACAGGCTATAGGAATACAAGTTACAGTATTGTAAATCCAATGGTATCCCAACTGGAAAAGCATCGCATAAAAAGTAGTAACCCTATGAGTTGTAAGGTTTGTGGAATTCTCACCAACCCTCACTGCATAATCTAAAAGAATAAGAAGTTACATACTTTAAGGATAGTGGAATTAATTGTGACTAACGAAGCAACGAGGTACACACACATATATATAAGATTTCCTATCAAACATATTGTACAAGACAGTGTACATGCACTCAAGCTCTTTGAAATGAATCTACACCATACAACATTTTGAGGGAATGTTTTGATTAGCCAATAAGGCTACATTTAGTAGCACCTTTCACCCAGAAAGTTGTCTCAAACCACACAGAACAACTTCCAGACAGATGAAACATTCCTTGCCTCACATTTGAAAACAAATTTCAACTTGCAACCAATATTTTTATTTAAAAGGCTACAAAAATCTTGTCCCAAGCTCAAGAATTTAGTAGCACTAAACCCCGATATTTTTAGACCTACTTTTTGTTTATTATGAATAGATTGAAGCAGCAACTGTATGGAGACTCATTTTGGTTCATCTCATTTTTTCTTAAATTCTGCTTTGGCAGTGTTTTGTAATATTTTTTCCTACAAACTCTAACCATTTTTCTCATCACCATCATTGACAACACTACACAACTTGTGCAAAATCATGAGGTAAGTCACTTGCCATGATTTCAATGATTTTCTTTTGGAAATCTATACATGGCCAGATCACTTTTAGTTTTTAATGTGTTTTATTTCATTCTAAAACAAGTTTGTTGTTATCTGGGAAATGAAGGCATTGGTTCTATGGTTTTATCTATGGATGTTTTCATATATAAAATTATTGTAATACAAAGTGTTAGACCCTTGTTTGTTTCTCCACATGGAGATATTTTGAACTATGAAATGATCATTTGGTAGTTTAAATTTTTTGTTTATATTGTTTTCCTTTGCCTTGAGGTTATTTTTGTGACAATTCTCCTAACAAAATTATTTAGTATTGAATGTATAGTAGCTACTGCTGAAGCTGTAAATGCAATGGTTGTCAAAGCTATTTTCATATAGAGTGAACAGTATAGATCAGATCATCTTCATATGTTAAACTTAATACATTCTTCTTTACAAACCTTATACATTGTACAGTACATGTTTCTCCATAGTTTTGTGCCATTATACTGGCTCTTGTACTTCAAAGACCAAATGTTACAAGGCAAGGGATTGGCGTGACACAAATGACTAAAGTTTTAAAAGATTATATTATAAGTGACAAACAGCTTGGTTTTCCAAATTGATACATCCTCTCACATGGTTGGTTAGGATTGAGTGGTCCAATTTGGTACCAATATAGTTTTTGATATTATTATATTCTTTTCTGAAACCATGTGTCTGTTACTTCAAAAAAATAGGGGTGCTACATATGAGAGATCATCTTCCCATAGACAAAGAGAGCTAGCATCCTTGCATTAAATCAATTTGCAATAATTCAACATCCTCTAATTGCAATGGGTCCTGAGTGGACCATTCATTATGAGAGTTGGGCTCTTGTGAACCACTACTCATGAAACATGGGTCAATGAGTTTGACTCATAAAACTACACGGTTGAATACGATTGAATCCTGATAGCGATATCACTATGGAAAATTCCTCCTTATCAATCAAACTGTAGGCATACAGGCTGTAGGAATACAAGTTATAGTATTGTAAATCCAACAGTATCCCAACTAGAAAAGCATCGCATAAAAAGTAGTAACCCTACAAGTTGTAAGGGTTGTGGAACTGTCACCAACCCTCAGTGCATAATCTAAAAGAATAAGAAGTTACATACTTTAAGGATAGTAGAATTAACGACTGATGAAGCAACAAGGAAGTAACCAAGGGGAAGGCTGGGATGCCTAAATTTACAAGGGTATTTTACTTTAAATTAACTAAAATTTAGAATGCCCGCTAGCTACAAGAAAAATTATTTACTCAGGCATTAATGTGCTTTAACTTATTCTGAAATCAAATGCATCCATAGAATGCAATCCTCATTTCAGCCATGAAATCAAATGCATACATAGAATGCATGAGTGATGAGTGGAATAGTAGATGAATTTGTTTAAACACTGACAAGCTTCATAGCCTAAGCAAAGATCCATAAAAATCCTTACCTGTAATTTATGCACATTGTGCCAGCTATGCTTTATCAGAGTTTCTGCCCTTTACAATATCACCATTGCGTTAACAACACCAAAAAATGTTGCAATTGTGGCCCTTTCTATGATGGGTTCTGTTAAAATTTATAAAATAAAATAAAATAAAGATTATACACAAATTTAGTTTTCATTTTAAGGAGAAAAATTAACAAAATTAAAAAAAAAAAGATTACTTCAAAAATAAAATTACAATAGTGGGCCTACAAAAAAATACCTTGGAAAGCGACATTTACTTCAATTGCAAAATTTCTCCAACACCAGCCGTAAAAGGAATGGACGATTAATAGCCATTACCTTAATATGAAAGGGTTTGCATTACAATAGGCATCTCGCAATGATGTAGCTAGAAACTGGTAGAACTAATTGGTTGAAGGTTCGACCCTTCTTGGTTAGAAGAAATAACCGAATGCCACTAGTGAAATCAATAAAGGGATAGCAGCCATTGAATAATAATGATAGGTTTTAAATTAAAATAGCGCATGAAGCATAAAAAATAGAAATTACCTTCACCCCTCTGGTGTTTCCTTTTCTTCTATTGTAACCAGCAATTGTCGTTGCCATTTCATTCTCAAGAAGGCCATTTGAAAAAGCAACGAAAATATGCAAATAGGGAATACACACAGACACAAGCTACTTTAACTTGCTTGTGGCCGATTTTCTTGAGGAGATTGACATTGGAGAGGGCAGAGAGACCAAGGCCTTTGGCCACGAGCAGGTTCGCCAACACCCCTATTCAACTGTATTTGCCCTATCTTCACTTTGCTTGCCTTATGTCGCTCTTATTTTGTTTTCTTTTGGATACAGGGAGGGAAAAGGAAAATGCATCTTGATTGAGGGAAAATGAATGAGGAGAGGAAAATAAAAAATTTATTTTAGAAAAAGTATTTTTTTTTATTGTCTTATTTTGGGACAATTAAAAAATTAAAAATATAATTTGAACATAAACTAGCAATTGCACCTTAGTGTGCAATAGGTATATTGAAGAAGTGTGGAAAGTTAATTAAGATAAATGTTGATCTATTTTTGTATTATATAAAATTATAATAATTAATAATTATAAATTTTAATCATTTTGAGTAATTAATAGTTCTATTTAAAAATAGAATATATAATATTAAGTATAATTAATATATTTAAAATAGCATGAATAAAACCTTTCTTTAGTTAAAAAATTTGATTATATATTAAATATAAGCTAAATTCTTAAAAAATAATTATTTTTATTATGCAAAAGTAAAAATATTAAAAGATGTTTATTTTGCAAAGTTCATTATTTAAAAAATGATACAAATCTTACCACTTGTTCATCATAGCCATAGAAAATTTAAAACTCAATAAATAGTATAATCAAATAATATAACTCACTTATACCAATTAAACTTTAATCCATATATATATATATATATGACAAAATACGTAATTTTCATTCATGGAGTTAGGCCAGGCTTATGCAATAAATATTAATAATGACAACTCATTTTAGTCTTTTTCCGTTTAGGAGGAATCAATCTAAAAGGACCATACCTATAACATTCCCTTCAAATTATGGTGGAGAGAGTATTCACGATGATGGATATCTTGAATAAATAATTTAAAAAAAAAAGCGAACCCTAATCGTTATGAAGTGGAGGTGTTTATTGAGGTGATGGTAGAAAGTTTTATTTTGATAAATATACTTGAAAACCTTCATTGAAACCTTATTTTCAAGCTCTAGCTTGCCAAATTGGAGAAGTGAATGGTCAATACCAACAAGGAAGAGTTTAGAGGAGCACTGGGGAAAGCAGCGAAAATATGGCAGAAAACAATCGAAAAAATCGTGAAAAATGATGAATGGCTGAGATTTGTTTAATGGCCAGCAGATTGATACCAACCATTGATCGACAAAATTAGCTTTGTCTTCAAATAGGATATGCCTTCGGCGTAAAATATATATTTAAGATAAAATTAATATTTGTCTTAAATTAATGTTTTAAATCCTCCCTTTATATAGTAGTGACACATGGATGTAGGAATAATTACCATTTAGTAGTGAAATGTTAAAAAAAAATTATAAAATATGTGAAGGACTTAAGACTGCACCGAGAGGCAATGTCTTCCATGCAATAGGTATTTTTGGTGCACCAAGCAATCTAGGCAGCCAAATGACCCGCTTAGGTAGGGGTCCCACAAGGGGTGTTTAAGCTCTATGGATTATGATCAAATTTGAAAGAAAAATTAATAGAGGAGTAATAGGAATTTATTTAGTCATTATTTTAGTCATTTATATTTGTTTGATATTAGTCATTTATTTAGTCATTAGTTATGATTTTACCTAATGACCAAATTAGTCACTTATAAATGACCAAATTAGTCATTTATTTTTCAAATACTACTAGTGTTAATCATGTGACTAAAAGTTTTAGTCATGTGACTAAAAGTTTTAGTCATGTAGTCATTTATTTGCCAAATTCTACTAGTGTGAGAAAGATATCTTTAAGCATATTTTATATGTATTATTAATAAATTATATATATGTGTGTGTGTGAGAGAGAGAGTAAGTATTTAATAAATAAAATAAATATATCAATTTTTTAAAATATAATTAATAAAATAATTAAAAAATGAATGAATATTTTCTTAAAATTATTATTATATGTGCATGTGTATATATATATCAATTTTTTATCTTTTAATAATTATTTCATTTTATTTCACAAATATTTTATTAATTGTATTTTAAAAATTGATATATTTATTTTATTTTATTTATTAAGTATGAAACATTTTTTATTCTTTAAAAATTATTTTATTACATATATTTTAAAACTTGATATATTATATATATATAGATATTTTTAGTGTATAAGAATTATTTTATCAATCATATTTTAAAAATTGATATTTTATTTTATTTATTTTTATTACGTGTATATAACAATTACTTCAAAATTATTTTATTAATTATATTTAAAATAATTCAAAGTAAAATAAAATTATTTTTTAAAGAGCAAAAATTTTATTTTATATTTTTAAGATTTTAAATATACAAACAATTTTTAAGAATTTTAAAAAATAGAGAATAATTTTTTAAAGAACAAAAAAATTATATTGCACAATGTGCACAGCGCACGAGAAGAGATAAGGAAGTACATTAACTGAGAGTCTGTTAAAAAAACACGACAGACTATGTACTTTGTTTGACATTAGAACAGGTCGTTGGGGTGTACTTATGCAGGATGGGCATAGCATGGCAACCCATGGGATGCACATTGGGTTTTGTAGGCTGTGTAGCCAGCTCCATTGATTGGTAGCCTATTATGGAGGAAAATGAAGATGGGAAGAAGACTCTCTACAGAAAATAGATTATACAACTAAAATTAAATTTCTTTTGAGAGGTATTATTTCTTTAAAAAGAGTGTTTGACAATAATGGTTTTTACAAGATTGGAAGCAAGTTGAGTAATGGGGATTGAATCAACCCCTAGAATGATATCCCTTCATAAGAAATTAAGACCAATAGAGAAGTTGATACTAATTGCATTGTTAAGAAAGTAGAAAAAATGATTTGTTTCATCATATGAAGAGATGAATCCATAAAACTGGAATTTTTCCAACATACCATTCAATGAGAACCTAAATAAAGACTTTCATGCAAAATTAGAGACCAACCAATCCAAAAATTGTACCACAAATACAAAAAGATCTAACAAAGTTGAGAGATGGAGGAATTATCAAGATGATTAGAGATTAAAATTTGGTTTCTAACCTTATTCTGACAAGAGAGAAGAATGGTGATATTAGGATTTGTGTAGATTTTAGAAATTTGAGTATCAAGTCCCTCAAGGAAAACTATCCACTACCAAGTATGGATCATTTGCTACAAATTGTGACAAGGTTGGAATATATGTCTATGATGGATGGATTCTTAAGGTATAATCAATTCATGGTCAAGGGTATAAGTATCCCAAAACAACCTTCTCTACACTATGAGAATATTTATTGACGTTTAGGTACCATTTAGGCTAAAAAAATGTAGGATTCACATTCTAAAGCACAATAGATGTTACCTTTTTTAGTCTCAAAAAAAAAGTCATGGTGTTTTATTAGGATGATTTTATTTCCTACTCCAAGGATAGAAATGATCATTACAAACATTCTAAGTTGGCCTTCTAGAGGTGTTTAGAATATGGGAAATTTATTTGGATTGTAAGGAATGTATATTTAGAGTAGAAGATAGAAAAATCCTTATATGTATAGTTTCCAAGGGGGTGAGGATAGACCCTGAGTGAGTAAAATTAATTGACCTCATCTCTCAAAACAAGATGGATAAGGTAGTACAATATTTCTTTGAGAAGATCATTTTTTTAGGATATTTATTCCTCACTTTGCAAAGAAGTCAAAGGCCATTTCCAAGGTACTATATAAGGAGAAATCAATTGATTCCTTCACAGAGATTAGATATGCACTCAATATAATACCTTTAGTGCTAGTCTTGACTATTCTAGTCCTTTTCAATTATTTTCCTTTGCATCATTCTACACTATTATTTTTATTTTGTTAGAAAAGAATGACAATGGTTAGGAATATCCAAAAGCTTTATTTAGCATATATTCGAGAGATGTTGAATTGAACCTCTAATTTGGGTAATCTCGCTTATACTCTTGTTAAGGTAATGAATACTTTTAGATCTTGTCTTGTAGTAGCCAAATTCATTACCTTAGTGCCATCGACAACTATTAGAAACATTTTTGTTCAATGAGATGTATCAATAAAAAGTTACAAATGGATCAATAAGATCTAAGAGTGATTTGGAGGTGAAGAAAACCATGCTGATTAGAGTTCGATGCCTAGCCAATTTAATTGCTTGTAAAAACTTGGATGTAGTTGAAGTGCATGAGATGAACTCTGATCCATTTCTTTCTCCTTTTCATTTAAGGATTATCCTTGTTCTAAGGATATTGTGAATTAGATCTATAAAATCTAATTTATCCATTAGAATTAGATGATCAACAAAAGAGAAAATTGAAGTTGGAAACTCAAAGATATGCACTCTTCCAAGGGAAATGAATGTGGATAAACCTTGATGGTGTACTCATTAAATGCTTATATGATGAGTACCTAGTAAGATTCATTAATGAATGACACCAAGGGTTGTACAATGGGAAATTTATGTCAAAGACTACTACTCGTAAGATAACGAGAGTACGACATTTGTGTCCCATATTATTTAGGGGTGTAGCTAAATTTTATCAAATAATATGATTATTGTCAAAGGTTCTCTAGAAAGATAAAATTTGTAGGTGCACTCCCCTTACAACCATCTTGGTTGAAGCTCCCTTATCAGAAATTGAATTTATAAGGAGATTTGTGAGAAACCCAACAATAGATATAAGTGGATACTAGTAACCATTAGCTACTTCACCAAGTGAGTGGAGGAAATCCCCACAATAAATACTATATCCAAGGTGTCAATTGACTTTATTTTGAATAACATCATTACAAAATTTGGTATGGAATAAAGGATAGTTATTGATAATACAATGTGTTTCAAATCTCCTTGATGTGTGTTTTAAATATGGGATAGTTCTAACAAATTCATCCCCTTATCATCCATAGGTAAATGGAAAAGTCATTCTAATAACAAATGTATCATAAAAGTCATAGGAAACACCTTGGATGCAAACAAGATGAGGTGGGAAGATAAGCTAAGATTTATTTTTTGGGTGGATAGAATTACCTATATGAAATCCATTAGTAGGAATCCATTTGAATTAGTTAATGGAAAGTAGGTCATACTTCAATCAACCTTGAATTACTAGTAATATAGACTATTTTTGAAGCCATTTCCCAAAGAGTGCATGAACCAATTGGTCTAAGAGAAGCTAAGAGGGCTTCCCACAAGAGGAACCTATTGAGATAGTAAAAAATAAATCATGTCTTTGATAATATGACTATATAGAGGGAGTTTCAAGTCGGGGATACTATCCTTATGTGGAACTCTAGGTCAAAAGAGAAAGGAAAACATGATAGATTTGACACTTTATGGTTTACGCCATATCATATTGGTAAATATGTAATTAGGGTACTTTTACCTAAAGAGTCCCGATGAGAACTCACAAAGTTGCTAGTTCACAATTAGCATCTCAAGCACTACTTCTCTTAAGGGTGATATTTTTGTAACCTTTGCACATACACTCATATTCTCTTTTTTGTGTGTTATATCTTGTAAGTAATGTGGTTTGCTATTTTTTGTGTAGTCATTATCCCTATTTGATCACAATGAAGTGTAGTTGTCCCATATTTTTTTTATGTCTTCATGTCAATTTGCTCCCAAAGTTCTAGATTATTATTGTATCTACCTGATGCCTATGTCCCTACTTAGAGCCAATGTTGGCACCCAATTATAATGAATCTCACTTCTATGATTTGTTTTCATTTCTCTATTATTTGTTCACATTCGTGTATTTGATCATATCTCACTTACCATTGATAATCAATCTAAGAAATATGTAGTTGGGTCCCCTATGTTGAAATAGTATATAAGGGTGTTCATTACAAATAGTTTCTTTTAAAAATAACTCAATGAAATATGTTAATGAGATTTATTGTGGTCAATACCCAATAATATGATCATTATTTTTATAATTTTAGGCTATTTCAAGTTTACATACCTTTTAGGGACATTAGAACATGTCGTTGGTTTCCTGGTTCTTGCATCCCCACAAAAGTGAAATTATACAAGCTCTTGGGTTCATGGTTGTTGGGAGACCACCATATAACTTGTTCTTTCAAATTATTCATATTTGAAAACCCTCAAAATTCCTAAGTTATATTTTATTTGGTGGAATTTGGAACCATGGAACCGAATTCCAAAGTTCCAAGTTTATATAAACTCTTCATACCCCATGTTTCCTTCCCTTTTTTCCCAAATCTTGGAAATTCAGAAGGAATTTTGTAATGAAACAACTTACACAATAATAATATAATCTTAAATATGTTGTAAATAATTGATAATAATATTCCACTTCAAGGGGGAAACCTCCTAATCCACTTTGAGTGGGATACCTTCAATAGTCTTCAATAAGGATACAATACTTGACATGATGATAATAACTTACCTATACCTCCTATATACCATACTTAGGATATCACCCATACTGACCTAGATAATCCTATATAAGCCCTAGGTTGGCCTAAAAATCTAAATAATATAATAATAATAATATGACTTAATTAAGATTTAAGGTAGCCAAAAGCTGACTACTCATAACCCTATGCATACTCTAAATTAGAGGCATAATATGCCCCCTTCTTCAAAGAAGCATTGTCCTAAATGCTAATAAAGTGTGGATGCTTTTTAATGAACTCTCCATCCTCCCATGTGCATCTTCAACTGGTAAATTATTCCATTGGATAAGATAGTCGGTGAGTGTTATAGTCCTTATCTTCTTTGTACATATTTTACGAATGAACTTTGGTTCCAATATGATTCTTTCTTCTTCACTGAGCTCTAGTAATATTGTTTGAGTAGGTATATTATTCCAATTACCTTCTTCAAATAGGAAACATGAAAATTTGGATGTATCTTTGTTGTCGGTGGTAAATAGAGCTTATAAGAAACAATACTTATATTTTGCATTTGATGAGAGCTTACCATCTATGGGGACTTTGCACATAAACCCCTTAGCTCCGCTATCTTTCCTTCAAATTGAAATCTCATGAATAGCTCTTGGAATTTCACCTCAATTGTTTCCAAAGTATTTATCCATTTTAATCCCAAGATAATATCTATTGTAGCCATGGAGATAGAAAACATTGGGCTATCAAGACGAAAATCTCCTATGGATAATTTAATGTTGTGGAATTTCTTAGAACAACTAACAATACCACCAACTGCAATCAAAACCTAAAAAATCTGGAGTTAAATATATAAAATAGTTTATACAAGTAGCCAACATTATGTTAAGATAAAAATATGAGTAATTGAGTCTATTAACACTATTACTCTCTACTTCTTTAAGAAACCTACTACCTTGAGAGTTTTTGGTGTTGTAAAACCTGGAAGTGTGTGACAAGAAATGATTGGTTGGGAATATTTTAATTCCTCATTTTATTCCCTATCACCCTCTAATATTGGTTGCTCCTCTTCTTCCTCACTCATACCTTAAATATAAAATAATTTATTTTCACTGCATTTATGTCCTCAACTATATTTGTTAATACAATTGAAACATAACCCTTTTTCTCGCTTCTCCTCAATTTATTGTGGTGTTAATCTAGTAGGTTGAGGAAGGGAAGGTGTTGAATACATTTTATCACTTATCCCATTATCCCCTTTATTTTTAGGAATCAAATACTTCTCCTCTACCCTACATGCTAAGATGAAAGACTTAAATATAGAGCTAGGACTAAACATGTGTACCTCATGTTGAATGTGATCCTTAGGACCACCCAAAAATAAATCATTCAAGTTCTCCTATGTAATTGTATCCACTCTTAAGGAAAGATTTTATAATTTTTGAATATAAATCCTTGACTAGTCATGTTTGTTGAATTTTAGTTAGCTAGCTAAAGCAGTTATTTGTCACACTATTGTTATATTGTGATTGTAGCTCCTCTATAAAAATGACTATGAAACAGTGAGACCCTTTTTCCATTGATGATACTTAAGTTATCGATACTAAATTAATTGATCTAGTTCTAGATATAGGGAAGTCATTGTCACCTTTTGTCCACTTGGGACTTGATGTACATCAAAAAATATCTCCATTTTATTTATCCATGTTAGTGGATCCTTTCCATCAATCTTGCGCATATCCACCTTTGGTATCAAGTTCCTAGATCCCATATGAGTATTAACACTTAAATCAGTAGTAGTTGATCTAGATGATTCACCTTGGTTGCTTGAGATATCCTTTCTTGGTCCATTTATATAAGCATTTAGCATGCTTCGTATGTCTGGTTTATTTCCTCTTAAGCAACTCGTGTCCATCTTCACTAATGAAATGTATTCCTTGACCTTGCTCATCCTTATTAGGATATTTTCTTGATGTGACAACATTCTTTTTTCCTCTTGTTTAAGGTCCCCTCGTGATGGAAACCGATAATTTTAAAATAAATCACACAAACAAAATCTAAATTCTTTGAAAATTTTACTTTAACTTACTAGGGCTAAGCTACCACTTACCCAAAAAATCTCTAAGAAAATAGCATATTTAAAACCTTAAGAGAAAATTTGTTGGAAATAATAATTTTACACTATTTGCTCAATTATTCCCTAATTCAAATTGTGCACTCTTGTCTTACTTCTCAAAAAACCCACTAAAAATTAGGAAACAATTATGAAGGATTTGCGAGATATTCACTTTCTAAATAAATTGGGTAGAAACCCTAATTCTATAATAAATCACTCAATTCTACTCCAATTCCTCTGTAATATAAATTATAGCTACTTGAATATGTTATTCAAAAACCCTTTAAAAATAATTAATTTTCCTCACCAAAATAGGAGAGATATGCACTTCCCAAAATCAACTCTAATATAAGGAAAATTCCTTGCCTCCACGATGCCAAGATCATGCTCTAATACAATTGTAATTAAATAACTTGCACAATAATAATATAATGTGAAATACACTACAAATACTTGATAATAATATGCCACTTCAAGGGGGCAACCTCCTAATCCAATTCAAAGGGGATATCTCCAACAGTATTCAATAAGGACACAATACTCAACATGATGTTAATAACTTACCTATACCTGCTATATACCATACTTATGCCTAGGATATCACCTAAGTTAACCTAGATAACCCTATATAAGCCTTAGGCTAACATAAATAACTAAATAACAATATAATAATAATATGACTTAATTACGAGTTCATATAGTCATAATCCAACTAATAATAACTCTATGAATAATCTAATACTGGGGGCCTAGCAACTTTGAAACTTGGAATTAGGATCCAAGTCCTTTAGTAACCTTGAAATCCAACAAGGTTTGGATTCCTTTAACAATATTGAAACTTGAAAAGGTTATAATATTCCAAGTTTTAAGGTTTCAAGTCCTTCTGCAATCCCAAAACCCAATAAGGTTATAAGGAACCATGTTCTTTTCCTTCTATAATCCCAAAACCCCACTAGGTTCCAAGGTTCCTCTTAGGCCTAGAATCTTGCGAGACACTTGTTCATCCATAAACTCCCAATAAATTTCAATGTTTTTCTCCTACCTACTCCATTTCCATTAATGCTAAGAAAATTCATGGATATACTATGGATATACCCCCATATCTCTATAGGTGAAATTGGATTATTTTGGTGGATTTTAGGTACCATGTAAAAGAAAAAGAATGGAAGAGTGGATGGGTGTCCCCTGTAGCCTCTAAATATTCATGAAATTTTGATATTTTTCTAAATTTGCATGTTTTTCCCCTACAAAAAGGATTAAAGTCCAAATTTTCATTTATTTATGGATGGAAAAATTGTAAAGAGGGATTAGTAGAGCATGCAAGGAAGAAATATTTGTGGGAAAACCTAGGGTTTTATTTTCCAACTTTGTGAAATAAAATTTTGTGATGTAGTGATAAGGGCTTATCCCAAGCTTGTAATGAAAATATTGTAACCTCTAGAAATGATTTTTCAATCATGGAATTGACCTTGAGTGACAATATCCATTGGAATTATGTTCATTTATAGATGTATGTGTGATCATTTGGATAGCTAAATGATTGTAAAATCCTTGTAAAGTCTTTGTCTATTATCTTTTTAAGATACGAAAGGAAATGTTCAGGTGTGTTCATGGAATTTTAAGTATAATAATTTGATATTATAAAAATTATATTTTTTCTTTGAATACATGCATAGAACCTAGTTTTCTTATGTACTTTAAGAAGAATAGCCTTCAATAATGCCTTCATTAATGTATCACAACATGATTTCAATCATCGTATGTTTCTATATGAATAAAAAACTCTTATGCCCAACTAGATATATGCATTGTTCTACTATTTTTTCCTCCTTACATCACCTTAAAATATAAAATAAGCATTATCACAATTTTTAGTTGTGTTATTTTAGTTCTTTCTAGCGTCCAAGTGTGAAAGTGCATAATAACAATGATGAGGTATAAATAACCTCATAAATATGATAAGCCAAATACCCTTCCTTATTTCTCCCAATCACTTTTATCCTGCTAATTCTTTAATTTTAGGATTAACAATTTCTTGCTTTTTGTAAATAATATGTATAATCTTTATTTCCTAAATCAATTGGAATTGGTTGACTAATGTTGATGTAATGGTGTAGCATTAAGTCTTTGTATAGGTCATTATGCACAATCCAAGTGGATTTTAAAGAGGACTTCAATTGGTTGAGGATAAAGCTCTAGAAGACTAGGCACCAAAATTTTTGGAAGTGCATAATGGAATGAGTCTTTTAATGCTTTCTGTTTACTTTCTATTTAAAAACTTTATGGATCCTCTTCGAGCCTTTTAAATGCTTTATGTTATGGACCTCAATTTTTTTGTTAGTTAAAATGCATGTAACCTTTCCTTTTGTGCCTCAGTTAAATCCATTCCTAACTCCACTGTTGTCCTTAATGTTTTATATTCAAATTCAATAGGCAATATGACTATTATTCCATAAACCAGTTCATAAGGGGTAAAACCTGTAGTTGTCTTCCATGTGGTTTTGTATGTCCAATTTTTTTTTGGTAATCTAGATACCCAATCTCTCCTATGAAGTTGCGCTATTTTTTTCAATATATTTTTAATCTCCCTGTTGGTGACCTCTACTTCACCATTAACTTGAGGATGATATGGGCTAGATTTCTTATGCCTAATTTGATACTCATCCACCAATTTAACAATTAAGTCTAATATGAATTATGGTCTTTGATTAGTCACTATCTCTTTAGGTACACCATATCTAGTGAAGATCTCCTCATATAAGAATTTTACAACATTCCCATCTCTGGCAAACTACAATGCTTTTACCTCTACTCATTTGGTTAAGTAGTCAGTGCATACAAATATGTATTCTTTATTATTTGAATTGGGAGAAATAGGTCCAATAAAATCTATCCCCCACTTATCAAAAGGAGCTAGTGCCAGCTGGGGATGTAAAGGAATTTCATCACTTCGTGTGGGTCTTCCCATTCTTTGGCATCAGTCATAGCTTTTAGTATACTTAACAGAGTCCTTATGTAGGGTTGGCCAATAATATCCTATTGTCAAGATCTTAAAGGTTGTCCTCTTGGCTGCAAAATGTCCACCACTAGGTTCATCATGGCATGCTTTTAATATATCAAACACTTCATACTCCTTGATACATCTTCTCGTAATGTTATCTAGGCTAGTGTAAAATAAAAATTCAGAAATCCAAGAATAAGGGAAGCACTTGTGAACTAACTGTCTTTTCTCTCTTGGAGAAAAGTAACCTGGAATCCGCCCTATTACTAAATATTTAGCTATATTAGCATACTATGGAGTGTGTATATTTAGAGCAAATAGATGCTCATCAGGAAAAGAATCATCAACCACTCCTTTTGCAGATTGGGTAGGCAATCTAGACAAGAAATCAACAACCACAATAACTTTTTCAGGTTTGTCAACTCTTGTTGTGTCAAACTCTTGTAGTAACAACAACCATCTTGCAAGTCTTCCACCTACTAGTAGTTTATTCATCAAGTATATGATGGTTGTATGATCTATATGTATAAATACTTGATAGTCAGTAATATAGTGTCTAAACTTGTTAATGGCATACACAACTGCACACATTTCTTTTTCAATCATCATGTAGTTTAACTTTGCTCCTTGGAGGTTTTTGCTAATATAGTATATTGCATATTCCTTATTCCCCTTTTATGCCCTGGAATTGTTCCAATAGCAAATCCAAATGCATCAGTATGTATGTGAAATGGCAATGTCCAATTTGGACCTCTTAGAACCGGTGGATGGGTTAGAGTTGCTTTTAATTTTTCAAATGAAGTCTGAAAGTTTTCAGTCCAATCAAACTCACAGTCCTTTGTCAACAAAGTAAACAAAGGTGCAACAATTTTGTTGAAATCTTTAATAAATCACCTATAATGACCTACATGTCCAAAGAAGCTTCGTACATCTCTTTGTTTCTAAGGTACATGTAGGGTATATATAATCTCAATCTTCTTTGGGTTAACCTATATTCCTTCACTATAAATAAAATTCCCAAGACAATGCCTTGTGTCATCATCATAAAACATTTTTCATTGCTCAAAGAAAAATTGTGTTTTGTGCATCTTTTTAACACTTTTTCTAAGTTACTAAGAGCTCCTCATAACTTTCACCATAAGTGGTAAATTTGTCCATGTATATTTCCATGTAGTCATGTGCAAAATCATAAAATATGTTGAGTACTAGTCTTTGAGAGGTAGCTGGAGCATTGCACATACCAAAAGGTAAGAAAAAATATGCATAGGTTCCCCAAGGGCAAGTGAATGTGGTCTTATCTTGATCTTATATTACAATTTTGATCTAGTTATAACCACTAAAACCATCAAGAAATGAAAAATGTTTATTCCTTGCCAAAGAATCAAGAACTTGGTCAATAAATGGCAGTGAGAAGTGATCATTCCTTGTGGCAGTATTTAATTCTTTGTAATCAACACAGACTCTCCACTTCCCACCTTTCTTGGGAACTATAAACAATGGTGAAACCCATTCATTGTCTAATATGAGGTATATATAACCTGCATCTAAAAGCTTTTGTAGTTCAACCTTCACTATCTCTCTTAGAGTTGGATTCACATGTCTTTGTGGCTGTCTTATAGGTTTGCGGCCATCATTAATGTAAATCCCGTGCATGCATAAATCAGGATTGATGCCCTTCATATCATGGTAATCCAATGGATATATGCAAATGAGTGTGCTTGAAACACTGATTGTAGAGAATTTTGTTGTTCCTCGGTCAAGGCATTATTGATATTTAACTTCCTTCTTAGCATAATTTCCAACTCCTTTTATGACTCTTGAATTGATGAGAGATCAAGGCTTGGTATAATTGGTAAACATTGTTGAGGAAGTAATGAATGAAATAGCTATGATATCTCTTCTATAGAATTGATAGGCATAATAATTTGTAAGGGGACTTGTAGGCATATGAGACAATCCTAAGGCTGTGAGCTCCTGCCATAGTCATTTTGGATTATATGAGCAATGAGCTCATCTTCATCCTGGTCATCTAATAAGGGGATGCACTCTATAGTCACTAGTGTCTGTAGAGAATAATTATCCGCCTCCTCCTTTCCCAAATTGGGCCAAATGGTGTGCTCAAGGTTTGCATATGGTTGGGAAGGTGGGTAAAGAACCAAGTTCTTTGTAATTGTCCCATTGGATATTATCTATTTGCCAGATCTACAGCCTATAAATGCATTAGTTGTTGCCAAGGATTGCCTAGGATGAATGGGTAACCTGCAAGATTGACCTTGGGTTGCAATACTATGAAGTATGTAGGGTACTTCGAAGAATCCAATACAATAACTAGGTCTTCAATAATTCCCTCAGGCTTGACCGTGGATCTATTAGCTAATTGCAAGACAATTTGTGTGGGATTGAGGTTGATCAACTGAAGCAACTACATTGTTTCTTTGGTCACGACATTTATGGCTACCTCCAAGTCTATCAAAGCATTCTTAATGAGGGTTCCATTGAGCTTAATGTCCACAACTGGACTACCAGGATTAGTATATTCAGGAACTATAATGTTCCCCAACATGATATGCACAAGATTCTCCAAGACATGAATTGTCTGTGGATATTTGTTTTTCCTACCTAGTTTCTTCAGACAGAGATCCATTACTATTTTGGTATAAATAGGAATGTCTTTAATAGCTTGGATAAGTGGTATTTTGATGTTGACATCTTTCAACTGCCCTAAAAGGTCTATCTCAGCCTGTGTGTGATGATTTTGCAGAGCTAAGCATTCAAGAAAAGGTGGCTTGGGATTTGTGGTAGTTTGGGGTACCTAATTTTGTTCAGGGCCCAAAGGTGGTTTATCGGAAGGCTCGACTACATGTTCCTCATCCTCCATTTCTATAATTTGGGGGGATGAAGGTCCAGCAAGTTGTTTTCCTAATCTGAGGTGGACATCACTCACCTTTACCTCATAAGTGGGGTATTGCATAACTTTGTTAATATAAGCTTGTTGAATAGGCTTAGTGTTAGGGTTAGGTGTAGGTTGGGAGGGTAATTACTACTTGGGTGGCTAGGATGCATGACTTGATGGAGGCATTAGAGCTTGTTACTATTGTGGAGGAGGGAGCATGGGTTGTTGATAATTCTTTTTTTTTTGTTGCCATTGCTGGCCTTTCTACCATTGAGGCTGCCATTGATTATGCTGGGTAGGTCATTATGGATTGTAATTGGAACTTTGAAAGTTATACTATGGCCAAGGATTTGGTTGTTGGTTCCAATTTGGTTGAGGGTTTGGCCATTGAGGATTTTTCCACTAGTTTTGATTTACTTACCAGGACTGAGAGTTCAAGGTAGAGAAGTTTTGGTTGCCAATAAGAAAAGATGGATTAAAGCTAAGGGGTCTTGGGGCATACCTATCTTTGCTGCCATGGCCTCCTTTGTGCTATATAAAATAGTTGTCCATCATCTCCTTCAATGGGCTAAAAATCAGGCTTTTCAACTTTATCATGGTGGATGCTGGCCACTCTTTTGCATTTACAATTCATTTTTCTTTGCCTGCAGCTTGGTCAATATTCTGTAAGCATAGCCTCGACTTCCTTCTACTTTTTCTTAATGTGGAGAGTATCCAATTGTGTTTCCAAATGAATGATTATGTCCTCTTTCATATTGGATAACAAATTTCTCTACTCTACTTTAGAAACCCCAGTAGATGATTTACCAAGAATTGATGTTCTATTGTCTCTTGGCCTTTTTGTGAAGGTCCTGGAATAATTTTTTCATATCTTAAAAATTTCTTCAAATTTCATTTGAGAGATGTCTCCTCTCCCAATAAGATTGAGGGCATAAATATAGTCTTCATTTACTCCTCTTAAAAAGACTAGCTTGAGACACTCTTATGACAACTTGTTCTGGGGGTTTTTCTTAAGAGCAAACTGAAATATTTCAACATAATCCTCTAAAGGCTCATCATCCTTTTGTGTCATTCAAAATATATCATCCTTCATCCTATCAGGTCCTATACAATAGTCCTAATACTTCTGCAAGAATAGTGTCTTCATGGTGTCATAATCAAGAACAACATCTTTACCTAATCCCATAAACCATCTCAAAGCTGCATCCTTGAGAGTGGTAGGAAATAGCTTTAACCTATGTGCATCAAAAGTATAATCATAACTTTTGCACAAGACATCAAATTCAAAGAGGAATGTATTTGGGTCTTCAGTTATTAACCCATAGAAAGCTTGCAAGGCTGGAGGAGGGATGTTTTTCAACATTGTTGCTCTTTGTTGGTCAATAATAGGAAACCCAAATGTTGGTTGGGCATCATCACCATCTGTTGCATCACCCATGGTGCAATATGTTCCTTTTGTATGTGCACTAGAAGTTAGTGAAAAGGAATTTTCTTCTGCAGTGGTACCTTCACTTTGAGTACTAGGGTCACTAATTTTTGCAATAGCTTCCTAGCTTGTGGAGGGAAGGAACCTACCCAAGGGATCTTTCTACCTCTGCATACATGAAAGATGACTTTAATTCCAACAATTCTACACAATGTTAGTATCTTGGAGTTGAAAAGGATGGTATCTAATAGTCCTAATGCTTTGAAGAGAAAATTTAACTATAAAAATTGTAAAAACAAGTCTATGAAGATAGCACCATCCCTGACAACGATGACAAAAATGTAGAGTCTAAGCTAATGTTTTGTAAACTTGGTGGAACCCACTCAATTCAGAGGGTCAACTAACTGAACAATCCACTTGACACTACTTAATACAACATTAAATCATCAACCAAGGTGTGTAAGATTATGATGGTGCAACATTATATATGCCTTCGTGGACTTAAACTACCTAAACTATCCTTCTAAAGTTATTCCAATTGTTGGAAATTCACAAAACTGTAAAACAGTAAAAGTATAAACTAAAACTAGTTACTACGGGTACCTACGGTAAAGGAACTATTGCTAATGAAATGATTCTATATTAACTAAAAACTTGATAAAGATTACTGTCTCAACTAAACTATCCTCTGAAGTATTACTAATAATCGTTACATGCACGTTCCTAATCATTCATTGATAATAAGCAAGAAATGAAATTCCAATTAACTTGCATACAAATTATGAATAATGATAAACTAATATCAACTATCAAAATAAATAAATAACTGAAAGGTGAAGTGAAGAACAATACTTTGAGTGGCCTGCTCAAGTAATCGTCCCCACTTTAACTAAACTCAATCTAACTAATAGATTTCATGCATCTCATGAATTGATCTCCATTTATTGCATAAGATGAAATATTACAAAATATTCTTTCAAAAATCATACTCAATAATTATGTAGATTCATGTTTCAAATTGAAAAATAACAGATAACATAAACTACGAACAACCAACTAACTAATCTACAAACTCAACCAATAGTTATATACAAATTGAGGGAGTCTTTATTGAAAGCAACAACTTAACTGAAATCATTAACTCCACTCTGAGATATCTAGAGTGTGGATTTAAGATTTGGAATTATTCAACATACAATTGAAAAAGAAAGAGTATCCTATCAAAACTAGAACTCTGTCAAAACAGAATACATGCAATCATATGCCCATCTATCAAAGTCCCATATAAGAAAGACCTCTTCTTCAATGTTTTTTAATTGATTATAATAACACACATTCTATCTTCATTAAATGCCTTCAACCAGTGATCACCATGTTCAACTCTTTCTATAGTTTCCCTTGTTTCGGTATCCAACACCCATTTTGCTACGAGTCCATCCTATAACAACTGTGTATCATGGTTCCTCCTTTTGTTGCAAATAAGTTAGTTTCACAAAACACATACACAAGGATAACTATCATAATTAAACATAGCTTTCCATCAACATTCCCATACACATATTCATATAAACCATTTAATGCTAATATATTAAACCATAATTCCATCACCATTTTTTTGGGTCTTAGGTCTGCATAATGGATACAAAAAGGATAGTATTGTTAGAAAGTATGTTTAAAAGTATCTTAAAGTCCACATAAAACCAATTGAAAACAAGCTATTATCTAGACCTATCACTAGGGTCCCTTGGCAAACTATTTTAGACAAGTTTTGTCCTAAGGTGAACCATTGGACTCATAGGTGGCTTTCTTTCCTGGGTAGAGTTCAACTTCTCAAGTTAGTGGTGCAGGCTCTTCCCATTTACAGGTGTATGCTCTAAGTGGCTCCCATTGGATTTATTAAGGATTTGGACTCTCTAGCTAGGCAATTTTTATGGGTGGGCTATTTGTCGTCTTCTAAATGGAGCCTTGTGAAGTGGGACATTGTGTGCAGTTCGAAGCAGTTTGGTGGCCTCGGGGTGCAACATTCTACTTTGAATAGTTTGGCATTGTCTACCAAGCTTTATTGGAGATGGTGTTCAAAACATGATCATGGTTGGGATACTGAAGGAAGGAGGTTCCTCAGTATCCACTTGTGGGTAAAGGTTCTGTGATTTGGGAAACACTCAAAAAAAGTGCTAAGTTGATCAACGAGGGATTGTTTTGGATATGTAATAAGGGATATGAGGCTCTCTTTTCGTTGGACTCCTAGGATGTTTTTTCTCCTATCATGGATAGGTTTCCTAATCCATAGGTTCTTTATCAGTGCTTCTTGGAGGCTGGTTGGTCTCAGGTGATGGATTTTAAGACTTCTTACCTTTGTGGGTAAGTGGAGATGTCTAGGTGGAAGTTTCCGAGTGAGTGGCTTGTGGTTGGCTTGGAGGAGGATTTTGTGGAGCTTTGAAATTTTTTGGCAAGTAGATTGTGCAACTCTCTTAAAGATAAGGATATGTTGGCTTGAAATCTGAATCTTCAGGGGATTTACACGGTTGCTAGTAGGTACCAGGAGCTGATTGCTCGAAAGTATGGTGGGTTGGAAGTTCCATGGTGGAAAAGTGTTTGGAACAAGTTCTCTTGGCCCAAGTACAACTGTTTCCTATGGACCTTAGCTTAGAATAGATGTTTGACTTGGGATAATCTCTAAAAATGAGGTTTTTAGGGTCTGTCTGTTTCTTTGCTCTATGGATCTAGTGAGGACTTCTCTCACTTGTTCTTTTGTTGCTCCTTTTCTATGCTTATCTAGCATTTCTGGTGGGGTATTTGGAAACATCTGTGTGTGCATGCCTCCTCTCTGGTAGAATTCTAGAGTAGCATGGGGAGGCCTCCTACTTAGGCCTCTTTCCTCCATATTATGTGGTGCATTGGCTCTGCTTTCATCCTTTGGAAGATTTTTTTTTTTAAAAGGGGTAAAAACTTTATTGAAACTCAGAAAAAAGATTACAAGCAAATCTCAAAACAACAGCTCTGAGAGAAAAGCATAAGAACAATAGAAAAGCAAGAGCACCGGTCAACCAACTCCACAACCATCCATATCCTCGATCAAGATCCTCCTCAGATCCAAACAATAATCCTTGGGAAGATGTCTCCATTCCTCAACCCTCCAAACATCTACATGATCTGAAGCCCACTTCACCAAACAATCAGCAGCCCTATTCCACTTACATGGAATGTGGACAAAGGACAGCATATCCATCCTAAAACTAATTTGCAAAATCTATTGAACAACTAGAGCCAGCTGCCAATTAACATCCTTCACCTTATGTTCAATCAACAAATTCACAATAACCTGAGAGTCAGATTCACAAATAACCTTACGCCAACCTAGAGCATAGGCACGCTCTAGAGCATAGACAATCACCAATCCCTCCATAAAATTATTAGCCTGCCAACCTTTATAAATAGAAAAGAAGAACACAACTTCACCTAAACAGTCTCTACCCATGCCGCCAATCCCAGCTGGTCCAGGATTACCTTGAGAAGAGTCATCTGTGTTAATCTTCAAGATATCCTCAGGAGGAGGCATCCATCTACCCATCCTTTGAACTTTCTTTTTCGCACGTCTACCCCTTCTGACACAAGTAGAGGTAGGAGACAAACCTTGAAAACCCATTCTGTCAATAATTTCAGCATCCCCTCTATCAAGCGGGAACATCACCTCACATTTAGCTTCCACAGTCTCCTGGATCATTCCCAAAATTCTATGCCAAATTTGTTGGATTCCTAACCTTTCCCCACGAAAAATCCTACGATTTTGCTCTAGCCAAATCTGCCAGAGAATAAAGGTAGGTCCAATGCACCAAACAATTTGAAGAAAAGGAGTCAAAGTAGGGGGCTTACCCAGACTTCTCCAGAATTCCACCAGGGATGAAGCATGAACACAAGGGTGTTTCCAAACACCCCACCAAAGGTGCCAGAGCTGCAAGGAGAAAGAACATCTGAAGAATAAATGTGAAGAGTCTGCCTCAGCAGCACCACACAAAACACATAAGGAAGGTCTATGAAATCCATGCTTCTGAATATTGTCCCAAGTCAAACACCTATTCCAGGCCAAAGTCCACACAAAACAATTACATTTTGGCCAAGAGAACTTATTCCACACATACTTCCACCAATGGACCTCTTCTCCATTCAATCTGCGAGCCATCAATTCCTGATATCCACTAGCCACAGAAAAAATGCCTTTAGGATTAGGGCGCCAAGCAAGAACATCCTTGTCCTTGAGGGAACTATAGTGTCTAACTGATAAAATAGTATGAAGCTCATCACAATCTTCCTCCAAACCAACCATTGGCCACTCACGCGGGGACTCCCAGCTAGCAACCTCCAACTGACCACAAGGGTGAAAAGATTTAAAATCACTCACCCTTGACCAACCAGCCTCCAAGAAGCACTGACAAAGAGCCAATAAATTAGGAAACTGAGAGATAATGGGAAGAAAACCATCCCAAGAGTCAGACCAAAAGAGAGCATCAGTTCCCTTCTTACATATCCAAAATAGTCCCTCCTTAATCAAAGTAGCCCCTTTCTTGAGAGTTCCCCAAATCGCTGATCCACTTCCCACCAGAGGATAACGGGGAACCTCCTCCTTTGGGATCCCAGGAAGATACTTAAGAAGTAGAATTTTAGCCCATAGTTGATCTTGCTCCACACACCATCTCTAATAAAGTTTTGCAGCCAATGCCATCCCAGATAAAGTCGAATGCCTCAAACCTAGACCACCCAACTGTTTAGGGGAGCACACAATATCCCATTTGACCAGGCTCCATTTAGAAGAAGACAAGTTTCTAGCCCATAAAAACTACCTTGCCAAGGAATCCAATTCCTTAACAAAGCCCATCAGAGCCACTTGAAGCATACATCTATACAAGGGAAGAGCCTGAACCACATATTTAAGTCCTTTGGCAGATTTGGCTAGAAAGGAATCACATGATTTTTTGTGGGAGTAAGTTGATGGTTCAACAAGTTTGGTAGAGAATTGTGAGCATGAAAGATAGGAGACTATGGATGCCAAATGTGAAGTGGCTTTTCCTTTGGAAAAAAAGGGATGGGGAGATTGTGAGTAGTCTGGGCTTGCATGATTTGGCCTTTGTTTCCTTTTGTGTTCGTTGCAATAGACATACTAAAAAAAAAGGTTCAAAGGGTTGGGTTTTAGTCTCCTTCAGAGGAATTTTAGAAAATCAACACCAATGGTTCTTCTAGGGGTAATCTTGGGCCCACTAGATTAGTGGGGTGGGGAGAGATAGCTCTGGATTTGTTACTTTTATTTTGTCCATCCACAAAGGGAAACAAACCAACAATCTTATGGAGGTGTTGACAATTCTTTGGGCTTTGGAGTGTGCTTGTGCGCTTGCTTGGTGCAAGATTATCTGTGTATCTGATTCTCAAATCATGGTTAATTTGCTAAATGAACATAAGTTAGAGAGGGTTAGTTGGCAACTTGCTTCAGTTGCGAGGCATATTTTGTAGTTGTGTTCCATGTTGGAGGTGGTGTCTTTTACTCACATCCCTCGGGAATGGAATAGGGCTACCGACTGTTTGGCCAAGTGGGCTTCTAAGCATGATGGTGACTAGCAGATTGAGGGTTGGGAACAACTTTTACCATAACTGCCAAGTTTTGGAGAGGATTATTTCGGAGGACATGGCTGGTCGATGTTGTTGCGGGTTTGTTTATTGTGATGTTGGGTCTTGGTTGGGGGTTTTCTGGTTTGGTTTCCTTGATATGTTTTGGATGCCCTTATAGACCCTAATTTCTTTGTAGTGGCGTTTTCCTGGTATTAATAAATTTTTACTCTCTTTTTATTAAAAAAACAATAAATGTACTTTCATATTATAAAGGAAAGAAAGATAAAATGTTAGTATTAGAAATACATGCCATCTTTTCTCTATCTTCTATGCTCACCACCTTTGTGCTAGTAGGATGTGATCAAATGGGGTTCTTATGCTTTTTGTTGCAATGGTGTCATTCAATTGTATTAGAATCTATATGACTTTGGGTTTATTCTTTGTAACCACATTTTCTATGACATGCCTTGAATTTATGATTTCTAGAGGAACAATGGTGCCATACACACCTTTTGGGACTTTTCTTGAAGAGGCCAAATTTTAGATTATTTTTGGATTTCAATCAAGCGCCACAAAATATTTAAAATTTTGATGATGGTTTCCCTTAGGAAATGTGTAGGGTATTTAATGACTGATGCAAGTGTGTACATGCACAACTATGGAGGTGAGATAATGATTTCTATTGTATAACACTATACATATGCTTATTATTACTTATTATTTGTTTCTTGTTTTGTGTTTGTGTAAATATCCTTATTTGTGATGAATAATTACATGATATTTTTAATTTGTTAAATGCAAAAAATTAAGAACATAAAACTATATTCATTAAAATTATATTTTTTTAACATTACATATAACTATAATTAAAATAATATTTAAATATTTAAAATATTAATTATAAAATATAAAAAAATTAATTAAAATATGAAAAAATTTAAACTACATATAATTATAAAAAAATATTATAATACTCATAAAAAATTAAAATATATTAAAAAAATTTATAATTACACTTTTCATCTCTGCACTACCCTTTTTTATTAAGTTGGTAGTTACTGTGGCGCCTTCTCTAGTTCCCAGCCAGAAGTTGGGAGTTAAAAAATGTTGGACTCTTTTGTTTGGGTGGAAATGGGCTTAAAATATCTCTGTGAACAAACAAGGGTTTAGGGGTTTCAATGTTTTAATTTTTGAGGCGGCAAACACAGCAAGGCCCTGGATATTTAAACTCCAATAAAGTCAAAATTTTCCTTGCCTCTGGTCTCTCAATATTTTTACTCTGAAAACTTCATTTTACAGGCTTTTCGCCACATCTGCGGGATTATTATTCATAGACTTTGGAACAAAAAGCAAGAAGAGCCTGGGTACGATGCTTTTAGGTTTTCGGGCTATTTGTTGATGGGATTACCCTGTTGAAAAATAAGTTCATTTCTTTTCGCGGGCAATAAGTAAGGAGTTAAAGAATGGTGAGGTTAACGGCAGATTTAATATCGAAGTGCCCTCAATATTTCAATGCCGTTCGTGAACGAGAGCTTGACCTACGTGGTATGCAATTTTTCTTATCACTTTATGAGAAAACTGTTTATTTTCTACAATTTACAGGGCAATAATCAAGCAATGGTTATATTAGAAACGAGTCAAAATTAACTTGGTGTGGAGGTAACAAGAAAATTGAAGATAGAATGGCACAACTGTTAAAGAGTAATATTTGTGCTGGGTTCTTGGGTGAGGATATTTGCCGACTTCAATATTCCTCTTTGACTATGTGGGGGAAGCTCGGGCCCAATTCTTAAAATTTGAACAACGTGGATCACACATTATGGCTATAGGAGCCAGGAAAAATCCCTTAAGCTGAACTGAAACCACTTTTTCTCAGTATTTGGTCTGTAAGGTCTCTCTTTTAGTGCTCACGGTTGGAGACCGTGATCTTGAGGTCTGCACTAGAAAATAAATGAAAGAATCTTAATAATGTACACGAATGAGGGTATAATGGATCGAAAAGATCGTGCTGGGTTTGGGTAGAGATTTAAAATTCATTAAACTTATGTCCAGTAGCGAGCTTATGCTCAGATCCCAGTAGATTGTCTACTTTTGTTATCATAAGTCATACTTTTCTATATGGTGGGAGTTATTTATAGACAGTAAGCTTTGAAATATTTCTTGTAAAAAATTCTATATAACATTTTCTTGTTCTTCCTGAAATTGATTTTTTTTGTGCTCATTTGTTATCTATGCTTTTTCTGAAACTCTAGTATTTTCAATTTTGTAATTTTATAAACATGCTGCAATGCTTGTTCCTTATGATTCCCTCCCATTACAGTAACACTACAATCCCTTGATTAATGTTAAAATAAATCAATAAACCCATAATAACCTTTGAATACTTTTGTCTGGCTCTTTGAGTGGGTCTCACTGTTTTCTTCATTTCCGTGGCCTCTTGGTGCAAAATTAATGAGATTATCTATCCCTCAAGCCAAAATGTGATCTTTAGGTTAATTTGAAATCGTTGAGTAACCCTTTGCGAAAAACAAGAAGAAATTTAGCGTCTCCTTTGCTCTAAGGCTAAAGACCTTTATGATTTGTTTCTTTCATTTTCCCTAAGGCTAAGGACCTTCACTAAGTCTTGTTTCATATGTATAATAGTAGATGCTATTTTATGACAGGATTCTTTGTAACTCCTTATGACACCTTGTATGAGTGGAGCTCTTTGATTGTATTCTAATTTCCCATGACACTTAAGACACTTTGTAACTGCCTTATTTTTTTAACTTTTAAGTGTTCCATATAGTCTGAAAATAGGGTGGATGCAGGGGCAGGTTTTGGAGATGGCAATTCCTTTCCTAAAAGTTTAGGGCAATGACTGAAATTCCGAATATACACAATTTCATGATATAATCAAGTTTGCAATAGCAATACAAATTTACAAGTACAGTGTGCGAATGGCTAATCTAACTCATTGTTTGATGCAAATGTCATGGCATACTCCTCATTGCTGGAATTTAGAATTGCTAGACATATCTAGATCTTGCAATTGGACACCAACTAACCTACTATGTGTAGCTTGATACTCATTAATTTTTTTTATCTTCATTGTGTCTGCATCCCATCATGTTGCTGGACTCTTCTTGCATTCAATTGCCTTGGCATTCATGAGATGCAAGGCACTATGTAGCAATGTACAACCATAAGCTTCTTTGTTCTGTTAGAGTTAAGAATGTTTCTCTTGATAGAGTGGATGGAGCTCTATGTAGAATAGCTCCTCTCAACAAAAAGGGAACTACGAACTTGTGATAAGAGATGGATGCCTAGTGTACTTATTGGTGATGGAGGCCTATGCAATTGCCACCATGCGTTGGGTTATTGTGTGCTAAAGTCTCCTTATCTAACTATGCTGAACTCACTTAGCCCTTGATACTAACAAATGTAGTTCACTTATGTTAGACAAATGAGGCCTCCTTTGCAGTATGCATCTTCTTGACGGCCTTCATGAAGCATCGCTTCACCTCAATGTCATCAATAGGGAGAACCCCATCAAGTCTATGCACATGCTACTTCGGGTTCAATGCATAGGCGGCCATGTTCAAATGAGTGTTGAGCTTCTCCCACCTCTAGTGAATGGTGGGCTGAATTTACTCATTGTAGAACAGCAAGGTGGAGTCTTTATTTGTAATGCCCCATATTTGGGATATTCCTAGATTTTTCCTTAAAAACACAATTTGAATCCAAAATCAGAAATGTAATACATTTATGATTGTAAATTTACCAGTTGAAATGTCCTTTACAGGATATAAATCTTGGTTTAGGTCCTACACACAATACTAGTCACTAGAAATCGACATTAGCTCTTAAGCCACACTAATATATATATATATATATATATAGTCTTTAGTACACCTCATGATACCCATGCACATTAGTCACATCAAAATTCTAATTTATTGCCATTCCAATATGGATTCCCATAATAATCTTATTAGGAATTTGTTGAAATGTTTGCAAACCGCAATCTCAAGGTTGGTTGCCCTTGTACTGCGAGAGCATGGAAGGTGTGCCGCCCTTCCATCCCTCAATCCACCTTGGAGGTTGGCCGTCCTCCTTGATCAAGCCCGGGAGCGCTAATAAGCCTCCTAGCTCACGAGCGTTACATCTCGGGGTGGCGTGCTTGATAAGAGCATGAAGACTACCTCGCTTCCACCAAGCCCAGAAGCACACATTTGCCTCCCAACCCATGAGGCTTAACCCCCTATGGGTGGCATACTTGATGGCGGGTTTGTCGGGTCTTCACCTCTCATGAACATGAAAGGTTGATTGACCTTCCTGTTTTGCAACCACTTCTCTAAATTCAAAATAGTTTATTGTAATGTCCCCTTTTGAGAAAACCTTAATTCTTGCCCTAGAAACACAAGCTAATGCAATTAGGGTTACAACCTATCAATTAAATGCTTTAAGTTGGATAAATCTTGGTTTAGGATCATGCAATCATGTTAGATAATATTGGAATATAATTCATATAATTAGACATGTGTAATAAATGTTTATCCATCCAAATCATGCAAATATCTAAGTAACATAAACCACATAATATTTATAACTTGCATTGGGAATTGGATCATAAGAGAACGTGGATGAGAAGCATGATAGGTTCGCTTGAAGCTATCGCACGAAGCCCAAGAGCGGATATACCATCCCTCTTGGCCCTTAAGAGGTGCACTTAGACATACCACATGGGGTGGTCTACTCGATGGACAACTTGTATCTGCATTTCCTACCCTTGCTACCTTAGCCATTCCTCTTATGACTAAAACTTCCTTCATTTCATCTCAATCACCAATCCATGTGGAAGTTGGGGAGAAGGGCTTACCATTGGTGGCCCTTAGACACCCCCTCCTAAGCCCAAGAGCGGATATCACCCCCTTCGCTCCAAGTGGTGCAAACAGACATCCATCAAGGAGTGGCGTACCTAGGAAGACGTCTAGTATTTGCTCAACCTACTGGTATCCCCCCCTCCTTGCTACTCCCATGGTTGTTTGTTGAGTGTAATGAATACAACTATGACAATATTGTATCTGATGCCTTATCACGAAGACCTCACCTTGGTACCATGACAATAGTATCTACAGAATGGAAGACATCCATACTTACAAAATATGCTAAAGACACATATTCAAATGACATAATAGAGGAAAGGTACAAGATGAGAGGTACTGAGTTGTTGATGATCTCATTCTTTACAAGGATAGGATATACATCACTCCAGGGTCAAAATTAAAGAAAGAAATTTTGAAGGCATTACCAAATTATAAAATTATTTAGGCGCCAAAATTAAAAAGATTTGATTTTAAATATTATTTTAGTTTCCTCTTCTGGGCACACCAAAACAAAATAATAAAATATTATTTTTTTCACTTATTTTTGCCCACTTCAAAACCCCAAATGGGTCGCTCCTCATCAAAGGAAAATAATTAAATATTTTTGACCCATCAAGAAATAGGGGACATTACAACTAGTCTTTGAATAGCGACACTCTGTTTCAGCGATGGCGGTGGATAGAGGAGGCCAAGTCGAGGATGGGGGACTAGACAATGCTTGATTGCATGTGGGTGTGATGTTCTCTACCCAAATATATAACATCTACTATAATTCCCTTGTTGTTCCTATGGTCTCTTATTGATTTTATAGTTATGGTTGGCATTCCTTTGAAATTCTGGCTCAGTATGATTCATAGGAAACTTACAAAACAAGATTGCATAGATAATGATATGTTGTAAACCAAAACAATCTTTCCAGTGAAATGGATGAATAACAAGACAGTTTATTATAGTTCCAAATTGCATTACAAATCATTATGATTAATCCTAGATGTATAGGAAATGTATAGATGTCAGGAAATGCAGAGAATGATGTAAATTCCTTGCGACATTTGATTAACAGTGACATACCTGTGTTTATGTGTGAATTGACCAGCAAATAATAATAAATATTAGCGCCAACAAAATAAATAGCCACATAGATACATCCACCTTCAAGATAGTAGTCGGCAACAAGAATATGCTTGCTTGTTTCCTTACACTGTTCATCCAGCCAATAACAACGCTAGCAATAATCAATAGGGACAGCAATATCAATGCCAATGAAAATCCCCGATCCTCCGTAGACAGATGTTATCAATCAGCATATGAAAAGTAAGGAACAGTGCTAGTAAGAAGCGATTATAGTGATGCTAATGATCGTCTCAGTCCTTTGTAAGTGGCTCTAGCAATAATGGTAGTGACTGGGTTATGCACTGACGTATGCCAGTGTTCAAGAGTTTACAACCAACAAACAATAACAGGAATGAGTTGACAATATGAATGCAGCCATCCTTGAGGTGTCAACTTCTTCCAACGCCTGCAACAAAGAATATGAACCAATATGCAAATGTTTCAATGCTTGATAATACTCCAATGCTGATCAGTCATAGATGTGCCGGCTTTAATTCCTGGATCACACCGTATTCTCTTGGAGAGCATTCACATTTTGATGATTAAACAACGGGCCTCAACTTAGTTGGCCATACTGTATATAATAACTTCACCATAGATAAATGCCTAAAAGCTTTGCAAACGACCATGTCTGGGGTTCCGTCTAAGCATGGCAATGGATATTGAGAATTTCCGTTCTCAGAATCTCAATGTGAAATCAGCCATATTCAATCTCTGTGATGATTATTGAATTCCCCCAATCATCATTTTATTTGGCCAACTTTCAATTTGATAAATAGAATTATTAAAAGCTTTATTAAGAATATAATACTTAATAATATAATTAATTAATTAAATAATTAATAAGTCTTAAAGTGCAAATAAAGACTTATTTAAATATTTAATTAGTTATTTCCAATGTCGTTTTGGCTTTAGAAGGATGGGGACATCACAGTGGGTAAATAGCTATACTTTAGTTTTAGTTTTTTGCTGTCTTTTGTATATGGGGCAAATTAAAATGTAATTTGGGGTGGCTATAACTTGGAAGCCATTTTGTTTGAAGGCTTTATTTTGGGAATATTGGCTTCTGCAATACCTGTAGCAGAGCCATGAATGTAAAACTTTTTTGATATACTTAATAGAAAGGGTGTGGCCCTCTATAGCCACTTTTACTGATAAAAAAAATACTATTTAATTTTAATAATAATAATATTATATATAAATATTCCTAATGGTAAACCATAAATACTAAAAGATTAAGTAAAACAAGGTTTAAAAATTGAAATATATAATATTTTAACTTTAGGTTTATGTGCATAACATTTTGATTTAATAAATTAATTATTAAATGTTTTAGGTTTAAACTTTATAGCTTTAGGCTTAATTTAAAAAAACTGAAACTAGGGTTTTTGTTTTTCATTTTTTCGTTTTTAAAATTTGCATTTTTATTCACATGGCCTATAAATGACAAAAAATGCATGAAAAACCTAGCTCGAATGGTCATTGGCATCCTTGGAAACCCTCCTGCGTCATGTTGAAAGCCCTCTTGTGTCATTTAACCTCTCCTACGTCTTGTGAGCTTGCGTTGCGTTTAGGGGTTTATTTTTGCCTTTTTTGCATTTCAAAAAATCAGAAAATTGTATTGGATGCCTGGAATCACCACGTTAACATCAAGTTCGAACAAAACCACAAGGGCAGTCACGGATTCGTTTCAGCATCGAAAAATCTGATTCTTGGACAATTCTGTAGGTGTAATGTCCCATTTAATTCCTAAATGTCTGCAGCCTATGCTTTGAAATAAATCAATAAAGATAACTAATATTACACCAAACTGGCATTAAATAAAGATTAAGTTGTTAAGAATGGTCAACCAGCATATGAAAGGTTGTGTATCTTAAGCAAGACAAGGTATATAAGGAAGGTAGATCTAGAAGGAAAGAAAGGGAGGAATTATTAGGACTGATTACAAGTAATAGACAGCAGCACTAACAAATTGACTTATTTAAAATTAAATTAATATTCTCCAAGTGCAGCGATGAAGAGTTGAAACTATTGAGGTGATTGTAATAATCTACCCCCAATTTTTTTTTATTTCTTTCCCGTCTGCAGTTTGCTGTTTGAAAGTTTCTTGAAGAGTTTTGTATTGTTTTTTGCAATGTTTTGAAAGGGTTTAATTTGCATATGATATGACAATGATGAACATAAACAGAAATTAAAAGATAGATAGATATGCTATCAAACAACACCCTTTTGAAGCAATAATATTCTGATTTCTTTCAAGATTATTTTCAGTCATACAATATATTATGAAAATCAGACTTTAAGTTATTTTCAGACCTGGAAATATGGACCAAACAGCAAATTATGAAGCCCACTAGAAACCACGCCTCCACCCAAGTTGCTGATTGCTGCGTCCAAGCTGTATGGCATCCATGAGCATGGAAAAAGGTCTCCAAAACTACAGCAAGTGGCTCCTTTAACCTCAGCAAACTCTGCATATGTCACTCCAAGAGGCCGTACCTCCTAGGAAGGGGCGATTTCTCCATAAAATCCAAACTTCATTAAAAAATTCCCAAACAAAGCTTGATAGGGTCACCCAAGCCAGAAGAATAAATTGGTCAAATACCCATTTTCAAACCCTTCTTCATTTCTGAAATATGAGCATGAATAAGGTTCTCCAACTCAACTCACAATCTCCTATAATCTGCTAAAAATCATTCCAAAATGTAGAAAAAACACACCAGCACCTAAACTAGAAATCTCACACCAAAAACTAACTAAATACCATTCAGAAATATTGATAAATTTTCCTCATTTAAACCCAGCTGTGATCTTTGTTTGAAATCACCCAACACAAGTCTGAGTAGGTCTCTCACTGCCGAGACAAGTCTTGGAATCTGAGGGGCTATTGAAATAAACCTCTTAGTTTTTTCCTTTGAATTCTCAATGTTTCCACAACACAAACCAGCCCTACGCCAAATGTTAGCATTAGATCCCAAAAGATATTCAACTTGAAAGTAACCTTCACCAAGAAAGTTCACCAAGATCCTATTGAAGACGAGGTGATAGCTTATGGTGATGGGATCATTAGCAATAATCTGAACTTGAAATGCAAAGCTGGAAGTAAATGATAAAAACTCAATGCCAAGAATGTGCACACAAGATCCTTTTGAAGGCGAGGTGCTAACATATGGCGGAGTACTTATTACAAAACTGAAAGAACTTAGGTGGTGAACCAGCCATGAAGATTTCCGCTCAACCACTTAAACAGCGAGGGGAATACTACAAATAATTCAACTAATTCATCTGCTGCGGCGGGCATCCACATAGCAGTGGGAATTCTCCACTTGACAGTGGGTATAAGGAAAGATTAAACATTCATTCTCCACACTGGCGGTAAACCATCCAAGGGTTACAAATATGAGAGATTAATTTATAAAATTTGCAGCAAACTAAAGGACTGGAACAGTACTACTGTTTACAGTCTTACAATGCAAAACATCTGCAAGTAATGAGTGCACAAATACAATGATTTTACAATGAAATCTGCTCCAAACTTCTGCAATGTTTTTCCACTATATCTCCGATTACAAACATGAGAAAGAACTTGAATGAAATATTGCAAAAAGCTGGAATAACCAGGTCTGTTATAGATAACCAGCAAAAGAAATGTTCAGACCAGCAAGTAACTTCACAAGTTGTTCAAATCTTCAACCCAAACAAACTCCTAATTCCTCCAAAATGAATGCACATATGACTAGGAGCCAAGACATCCAAGAATTAGTGAAAAACTGAGGCAAAGCTAAGTCTGATATGAAACACTAGCAATTCTAATTGCAGACCAGCAAACTGTAATCTCAGAAACAACAATAAAACTCACTTCAAAATGCATCTATCTCTTTCAAAACTTCAAAAACACACTCCAAACTGTACTTACAGTACTCCATAGTCAAGGCAACCAGCTACAAGCCTGATTTTAATCAAAACACAGCCACTATTGGAGAGCACGAATCCCAAAGCAAGTTGTTGGAGGAAGTACGGCCCTAGAGGAAGTACGGCCTCTCTAGAAAATCAAACACTTCACAATAAAATCTGATATTTTGCAAAAAGGGTCACCCTTGGCATAGAATTGATAAGCATCAATACCCACAATGAGATTTAAATCACACAAAGACTTGCAAGTGAAAATCTACTTCAGCCATTTAATAACCAGCAAGTGCAAAACTGAAAACTATCACCAATTTCACCACGATGAAGCTCTGTATGTACTTCTGAATGAAGCACACTCCCAATTGACCATCTAGGGCGCCATAGTTTCAGGCCCGAAGAATGGTGTGAATACTAAGCTCCCCCTTAGCCGGGTTCTGAAATCAATTCAGCAGCATAACTTTACAATATTTTCCAAAGATGAAGAACTCTTCTCAAAGCCTCAATATATAAGCTTCAATTGGCAACTGAATCACTTCAAATTCCAAGAAGTTGAATCACTTCAACTTCCAAGAGGGACGCCACCTTTAAGCATTTTACTTTTTGAAATAATAAAACTTTATTCAACCTCCTTTAGGCGTCCAACTTAATAATGCAATAATAAAGCATTTAATAAATCATTAAATGCACAATTGACCCCATAATGTCCCCTCTTTAAAAACAACATGAAGTTATCACTCCTAGGCGTGGGGTACAACTGAGTAACATAAAATTGACTAAGTATAAACTTAGTCTATTGAGATAACCAAAGCCAAACTGAAACTGAAGGATAGCAAGATGACTTGAGCTGAATTGTTGATGATGCTACTGCCAAATTTAGACTTACTAAAAATAGCCAATGCCAAAAATAGTAAGTTCACTTCAAAACCATCGAAAGCCAACAAAACAACCTAACTGCAAGGATTGGAACTGCTGCTAAACAGATACTGCCAAAAGATAGACTTGCTAAAAATAGCGAACTGCTATAAATAGTAAATCTGCACAACAACCTCAACTAACCGAAAGCAAGATATCGAAGAGGAAACCCTAATTTTCCACTTTTATTTCCCACAGATTTCGAAATAGGCTAAATCCAAATGAAGAGCGTAGGGTCAAAATGGGACATTACTATGTCCTCAATTCCGTGCTTCAATACCCTGGCAACACACCAGTAGCATATCCCTGTAAAATTCAAACTCCAACCTGAAGGAAAATGAGCCTCAAAAGTCATTTTATTTTAAACATTAGTTTGGGCGCCCAAACCCCAAAACCGACGACCATTTTTGGAGCACTTTAATTTTAAATTAATTTCAAATGTTTTGTCTCCACCTTAGCGCCCAAGGAAATATCATTTAAATACAACATTTAAAAACAACTTCAAGTGATGAGACTAGGCGCGTTGGTCACTTTTTAAATGAGTACCCTTTATGACCCTTTTATAATTTAAAAATATAAAGTCACTTTATTAAGCACACATTTCAAGGCATAATACAAATATTAAAATAATTCCCTCAATTGACCTTATCAATTGAATATGCTGCACAATCCAGTCTGACCAAGTCCAGTGTTCCAAAAATTGACTTACTACTGTCCAAAGCTCAATTGGAGAGAAACTGACGTCTCACCACGGCTCACTGTAGATAGTGAACATCCAATTGCCCCTGCTAAGAATGGAAAGTCTCGACTAACCCTAATTGACTTACTATTTTTAGAAAGTCCTAAAAATAGTAAAATGCTCCTTGAAACTTGAGCCAGAGAGAGATCGAGACGCTTGAGAAGGCTCACCGAAGGCTGAAGTGCTGAACTAGACCCCCTGCTAAAAATAGCACTTACTAAAAATAGTAAGTGTTCCCGAATCAACCCTAACTGAAAGAGGGTGTCGTAAAAGGGGACATTACGGTGTTGAGGTGTGACTCTTTCAAAGTTGAGATATAAAAGGGAAAGCATTTCATTGTGAAGAGATCATGAATGGGGAATAAATCTATCAATCAATTTGGAAATAAATATTATTCTCAAAAGGCAGCCATAGAGGGTGGTGACTCATTTATTATGAAGGGAGTCATTTATTGTGAAGGGTGGTGACTCGTTCAAGAAATGGATATAAAGGGTAAATTAGTTCATTGGCATTCAATAAGCAATCATCACTCATCTATCAAGGAAGTGGATTGGGAAATTTAAAAATAAGAAATTGGAATATAAGAGATCTATTGGAAACAAATATTGTTTTAGGAAGAATATTATTGGGAAGTAAGTTTGAGAATATAAATTAGTAATAACTATATATATATTATAATTGCATAATGCTATTTTAATTCCGATTAATAAATTAGATTCCGTTAGCAATCTATCTTGAATTTATAAAAGTGTTTTGCAAATAGGGAGGCCGATCAACCTTTTAGGTTCACGAGAGATGAAGTATCGCCCTTTCCTTTATCAAGTATGCCACCCTCAAGATGGACTGCTCATGGGCTAGGAGGCATATGAGTGCTCTTAAGCTTGTTAAGGAAGGTAGTCTTCATGCATCTTATCAAGCACGCCACTTCGAGATGGAGTGTTTTGTGGGTTGGGAGGTGAATGAGTGCTCCTAGGCTTGGTCAAGAAGGATGGAGTGCCTCCAAGGTGGACTAAGGGATGTAGTGGACTTGAGATCCTGTGATTTTTGTGGCCAGGAGGTGGATGAGTGCTCCTAGGCTTGAGGGGCTTCTCAAGTATGCCACCCCAAGATGAAGCACTTGTGGGCTAGGAGGCGTGTGAGTGCTGTTGGGCTTGAGGGTCTTCTCAAGTATGCCACCCTAAGATGGTTGGACAAGGATCCACCCATGCTCTTGCAATACAAGGACAACCATCTTTGAGATTGCGGTTTGTAAATTTCTAGAAAATTCCTAATATGATTGACTATAGGAATATGTCTTGGAATAATCATTAATGATGTTAAGATATTTTGAATTCAATGTTAATGAGGCTATGACTATAGATCTAACTATTATGATGTTTGAGCTATGGTGTATTGCTCTCAATATTATACTAGTTTATGTATTAATCTAAATATAACCATAAAATTGATACTCGTAATTACTAATATTAGTTTTTAGTGATTATTATTGTTTTGCAGGCCTAAATTTAGGAATATCCCAAAAGGGGACATTACAATAGGTGTTTCGTGCTCTATTCCGATTTTAGGACATTTCATACCCAAAATCGGCGGGTAAATGGAGCAATTTGGATACTTAGCCTTTACCAGTAGTCATTCATGCCTTGTTGCCGAAGCTGTCTTAGTTGTTGTTAAAGATGATAGTTGTTGGTGAAGTGAATTACTTTGTTGTTGAAGTCACACCTTGGCTTGCTATTGAAGATGATAGTTGTTGCCGAAGTTACATGCATACTTGCAGTTAAAGATGCAATTGTGCTCTTAGATGTCATAAAAGCTAATTAGAATATTCTCTCAACTTCTTGATTTATCCAAACATGCCAGCCTATCAAAATCCATTCACACACGCATACAAAGCCCAAGAATCTTCTCAACTTACCTTATTTTGGTTTTGGGCAATGCAAGATTGCTTGTGAACTTGGATGCTTCTGCAATAGATATGTAGGGTAAGTGAAATTTTCCGTGAAATTTGGGTAAGTGAAATTTGCCATGAATATTTTGTGAAATCTGAAATTTAGATTCCTTGTTTAGCAACTTTGGATATTGTAACCCACATTACTTCTTTAGTTGCTTTATTCTTCCATTTTACTAAGTACCTTAGTGTATTCTTTTCCTTTAGTCTTCTTAATCACATGTGAATCTATAATTGCTTCCACCTCATCTTGTTCTTTCTTTGGCAATTGCTATACCTATTCTTCCATTGGAAAGTTTGAGACCTTTCTTTCATTTCCACTTGCCACTTTGAAAATTGGGGAGATATCCACTCCTTTCGAGAACACTTATCTCATAAATTATTCACTATAATTTTTCTCAAGACCTTAAAAGTTCCAATTTTCTTAAATTTTAGCTTCTCGTACATTCCTTGGGCAACCTATCCTTTTACAAATGAGCTAAAACCAATCCCCAATTTGAAATTCTTGCTCTCTCTTTTTGAGATCACCTTGCTACTTGTATCTCATTGTACTCTATTCCAAATTTCTCCTTATTTCCTTATACAACTTGTGCATGTATTTAACAAAATCCTCTACTACAACACTTTGTCTTCCCAAATTTGTAGTACTTCTCAACTCGTCCACCCCTCTAGGGCTGCATCCATGCACAATTTGAAAAGGACTCTTTGTTGTATTCCCTATTGATTGAGTTGTAAGCAAATTTAGCTTGTGCCAATGTGGTACCCCCATAGGCTTTTGCCCGACTAAACACCTTAACAATTTTTTGAGGCTTCTATTGACAACCTCCATTTGCCCATTTGTTTGTGGATGATAGGTTGAACTAAAATTCAACTTAGTGTCCAACTTATTCCGCAGGGTATTGCCAAATGTTAGTTTTATGATCAGATATGAAAAGCAGAATTTAATTCAAATTTTAATCAAATAGACACAGCATATACCCTGGGTAAACCCTCCACTTGAGGGAGAAAAACCCAGCAACAACATATCACTTATATATTGAATATGAAACAACAATAATCTTTGCAATGAGGCCGATTACAAGGCCACTCAACAGCACCAAAACTTGATGCAATATATGATGATAATAAAGCCCTTCAAAAGACAATAGTTTCGGCCTTCTCAAGACTTCAATCTGCACTTGAATGGAATTCGCACTTCTCTAGATATTGAACAATGAATAATGAATGTGTATGAATGATGGTGAGTGAACAATGATCATCTTGAATATATACAAGAGAGTGGGAGAGATCGCGTCCCTTCAAGTCAACATGTCGGCCTTCAATATGAAACAATAATTAAATATTATAATTCAAGGTGAAGCGCCTCTTCACCAATAGGCATCTTAATAAATTAAATAGCTGATAGGCTATGCATCTAATTTATTCTTCAATGATCAATCGGGGCTGGAAGTAGAAGCCCAATGCTGCTATCATCAACACTCCCTCTCAGCTAGGGAGGAATACTTCCAGTTATCCAATGTCATCCACAATGGCTACACCCATATGTGAAAGGAGCTCATCACGGATTCACTCAATGTGATATCAACCATCATGGCTACTCCCATGTATGGTAAAGCATATGTGCACAAGTGCTCATCACGAAATCACTCAACGTGATGTTGTCATCTCATCATGACGTTCACCATGGCTACTCCCAGAGGGTGAAAAACACAAGTACAAGAAAACCATCACGGACTCTCTCACGTGATGTTGTCATGGAGTCACTCAACATGACATCCACCATGGCTACTCCCAGAGGGTGGAAACAAGAGCCTTCACCTCAAATTTCTCTCACAAAGAAAGATGCATTAACAAGGGATTACACCTCAAATTTCTCTCACAGAGAAAGATGCATTAACAAGGGCTTACACCTCAAATTTCTCTCATTGAGAAAGATGCATTAAAGCAAACCACAAAAGATCACTAAAGCTGAGTCTCCCTCTCTGCTAGGGCTTCATTCTCCACAATTCCAAGCTTGTTTCGAAAGTACACAAACTTTACTCTGGAGAGAGGCTTGGTAAGAATGTCGGTCGTCTGCTCATCAGTGCTAATGTACTTCAACTGGATAGCTTTCCTCAATACCATATCTCTGATATAGTGGTATTTGATCTCAACATGTCTAGTTCTGTCATGAAACTCTAGATTGATAGAAAGCTTCGCACAACTTTGATTATCACAATGAATGATAGTCGGCTCCAACAATTGTCCAAACAATCCTGCAAGGAGCTTTCAAAGCCACACTGCTTCTCGAGCTGCCATAGAAGCTGCAATATACTCGGCCTCTGCGGTGCTTAGTGCCATTGAAGACTGCTCCCTGCTACACCAGGAGATCATCGCAGACCCCAAACTGAAGCAACATCCAAAGTTGCTCTTCCAATCAACAACACACCTTGCCCAATCAGAATTTGAATATCCATGCAGCTTCAAGTCCACACCAGAAGAATATCTCAAGCCATACCCAATTGTGCCACACAATTATCTCGGGATATGTTTTGCTGCAACTAGGTGTATTTGCCTTGGTTCACACATACTGACTAAGTGCACTCACTGCATAGCAAATATCTGGTCTAGTATTGACTAGATACATCAATGATCCAATCAACTGCTTGTACATAGTAGGATCCACCAGGTCTGAACTAGCTGCAACCTCTTTTAACTTCTGAAAATTGGTTTCCATAAGTGCAGACATGAATTTGCAATCCATCATACCAAATCTCTTCAAGATGTCTATTGTATACTTCCCTTGACTCAAAATGATCTCATTAGGCCTCTGCCATACTTCTAAACCAAGGAAGTAATGCATGTACTTAAGATCCTTCATTTCAAATTCATAAGCCAACTCCTTGCATTTGATAATGAGGTGTTCTTCTCCAATAAGAAATAGATCATCAACATAGAGAATCAAGATCAAAGCCTCACCATTAATTACCTTGAAATACAGGTTTGAATCAACATCATTCTTGGAGAAGCCCAAGCTCAGCAAGTATCTATCAATTCTCTCATACCAAGCGCGAGGAGCCTACTTAAGACCATACAAAGCCTTCTTCAATCTACAAACATGAGACTCTTTCCTATGAACCTCAAATCCATCAGGTTGCTCATGTATACCTCTTCTTCAATTACACGATTTAGAAATGCAGTCTTCACGTTCATTTGATGTAACTTCCATCCTTTAGCTGCTGCAATAGCAATGATGGTCTTGATGAAGGTATAATGAGCAATTGGAGCAAATGTTTCCTCATAGTCTATTCCCTCTTTCTGAGAGAACCCCCCTAGCCACAAATCTAGCCTTGTACTTCTCAATGCTTCCATTAGCCGCATGCTTGATCTTGAATAGCCACTTAGAAGATACAACAGATTTCCCTTATGGTCTAGGTACTATATCCCAAACATTGTTCTTGAGGATAGATTGATATTCTTCAGCCATAGCATCTTTCCATACTTGCTGACTTGAAGCTTCCTCAACACTGGAAGGCTCAGATTCAATCATTTGACTCATCAATGCAACATGGTTTGCAAACTTCTGAGGTCTTTTGCTTTCTCTGAATGTTCCTCTTGGGGCTGCAGACTTTTCTGCCTCTTGCATTGTTTGCCTAGCCCATAGAGGTCTCTTTTGACCAATAACAATGTCTATAGGCCCATCAATAGGTTCCAAAGGCTCAACTGGATCATCATCTTCTTTAGGATCAATAGCCTCCCTCTGAATCTCAGGAGTATGGTCAACTTCCATGTCCTGAGGAGACTCTTGGTCTTCATTGTCTATCTCCATGTGAGTGTCCTTAGATCTCTTAAATGCAACATCCTCTTCAAATGTAACATCCCTGCTGATCTCTATTAGTTTCTGACTTGGAATGTAAACTCTGTAGGCTTTTGAAGACTCACTGTAGCCCACAAATATTCCCTTCTTGCCAGATGGTTCCAATTTTGTCCTTTTATCTTTAGGCACATGAACATACACACAAGACAACCAAAGATTCTCAAATGACTTACTTCCGACTTCACACCCGTGAAAGCTTCTTCAGGAGTCATGTTCTCCAAAATGCGGTGAGGGCTCCTATTTTGAACATACACAGCTGTCCTAAATGCCTCGGCCCAAAGGAAGGTTTTCTAAATCTTGACTGCGAATCTCATGGCTTTAGCCGCCTTTACAATAGATCCTGTTCTCTTTTGCAACACCGCTTTTGGCTGTGGATTGTAAGGGACACAAACTCCTCTTAATCAGCCAACACAAAAGTTACGAAAGCTTCCAGAGATGTATTCTCCTCCGTTGTCAGATCTCTGAACTTTGATCCTCTTCCCAGACAAGTTCTCTACTTGAGCTTTAAATTCCTTGAATCTCTCAAGTACTTTCTCAGATTCTTTTGACTTTAAGAAATAAATCCAAGTCTTCTAGAGTAGTCATTAATGAAAATTACATAATACAAGAAACCACTCAAAGAAGCAACAGACATTGGACCACACAAATCAATGAATGATCTAGAATTACATTTAGATCTACTTCACTACTAAGTGAAAGGGTCCTTTAGTATTCTGCACTAAAGCGAGATCCCATTAAGTACCTTCATGCTCATGGCTGAGTTTAGGAATGCTAGTGACCATCTTCTCCATGGTTGTAAGTGCTCTAAAGTGAAGGTGAGCAAGTCTTCTATGCCAAAGCTCACACAAACTTGATGAATCATGCAACAAAGCTTGTAATGGACGAGTGGAAAGTCTGTAGAGACTCTCATGTCGAACTCCAATCACTCGGGCAAATTTTTGATGCTTCTTGAGTGCCCCTCAAGGGCCATGCAAGAACTTTTACCTTTCTCAGAGAATGCAACTCTGATATCTCTTTTTATCCCTTAAAGCTGGAAATAGAGGACAAGGTTCCCCGCTTTGATGCCAGTGTAATAAATAGTACATCATCAACTCACAGATGCCAAAATCTACAAGAGAGGTTCCAATACCTTTTATCGACAGTATGCATCATCTCCAATTATGACTTGAACACTTGTATCTCTCTCCACCAAATCTGAAAGATGTTCTCTAAATCCAGTAATGTGACGAGAGGCGCCACTATCAATCAACCATGTGTTGCTATCAGTAGGAACATTGCTTGATAAGGCAGAATAGAAAAGAAATCCACTTGACTCCTTCTGAGGAGAGATCTCGCCCACATCCGCAACTGAAGCATGTTGCTTAGGTCTGGTTGGACAATCTTTTGCATAGTGACCAAACTTGTCACATCTGAAGCATTGTATGCGAGACAGGTCCTTCTTCTTCTTAAATGCAGGGGCACCATCTGATCTTTTATCTCTATTCCTCTTGAAGTTGCCTTTCTTTCCTTCTCTTCCTTTCTTCTTCGAAGATTGAGCGGCAAGTACATGAATGTCTTCATTTGTAGAACTTTGCCCATTGCCTCTCACAGCCAATCTTGATTCTTCTTGAATGCAATCTGCCCTCAAGCGATCAAACTTAGGTAGTTTTGATCTCCCACTGATACCTTGGATAAATGGCTCCCAAGATTGAGGAAGACCATTAAGCGCCAACATAACCAAATCCTTATCATCAACCATATTCCCAATGGTAGAGAGCTGATCTCTCCATATCTTCATGAAGAAGGAGATGACAAAATCTTCGTTTGCCATCTTGACATGATGAAGCTGTTGCCTCAATGCAAGAACTCTGCTTGTATTGTTGATCTCATACATTTCCTCCAAGGTCTTGAACATTTCCCTTGTTATCTTCAACTTGGAGATGACCGGCACAAGGTGGTCCTTCATGGAGTCTACCAAGTTCTTCTTCGCCTTAGTGCAATTCTTCTTCCATTGAGACTTCTCATTCTCATTGGAAGGTTCTAGAATTTCTCTCTCCACAAACTCAGCAATCTCATTTTCTTCCAATGCAAGCATTACTCTAAACTTCCAAGATGTGAAATTGGACGCATCTTCAAGCCAATCTTCAATCTTGAGCTTGTTCACCATTTTCAAAGATAAGATAGATGCAACAAGATGAGAACAAGAGTGGATGATAGTGCTGCTTATATAAATCTGATCACGATCTTTCTTAAACCCGCTTTGATACCATGTTAGTTTTATGATCAGATATGAAAAGCAGAATTTAATTCAAATTTTAATGAAATAGACACAACATATACCCTGGGAAAACCCTCCACTTGAGGGAGGAAAACCTAGCAACAATATATCACTTATATATTGAATATGAAACAACAATAATCTTTACAATGAGGCCGATTACAAGGCCACTCAACAACACCAAAACTTGATGCAATATATGATGATAATAAAGCCCTTCAAAAGACAATAGATTCGGCCTTCTTGAGATTTCAATTTGCACTTGAATGGAATTCACACTTCTCTAGATATCTAACAATTAATAATGAATGTGTATGAATGATGGTGAGTGAACACGTGTTATCGCGAACCATGCGCCATTGCTCCATCTGGATAACCCCCCAACAAACTTCTTGTCCTCGCTTCTAGGGATCGCAGAAGTTCAGCGCACGCATACCGGTGATTTTCGAGTCACCGCGAAGTGCGTTCCCAAGTCTCGAATAGTCAATTCGAGCATTCCACCTTGTTCTCCTCGCAAAGACCTTCGAAACGAGATCTTTCGCGACATTTCACTGTTAATACTTTGCAAATTATGGAAGATGCAGTAGCACTGAAAAAGTGCGCCCCTGCAGGGAAAATCCAAAATTTGGCTAAGTCTGGAAATGTAAGGGCGCTAAAATTTAGCGCCCTTGCATGAAGTAAAAATTCCAAAAAATGCAAGAGCGCTAAATTTTAGCGCCATTACATTTTTTCTCAACACTTAACCTTTTTTCATTCCTCTGGCACGTTTCTTCACAATTTCGCTGGTCAATCGCTAATTTTCGTACCAATTCTATTGTGAACTAATTTTGTTGGTTTTTAATTTTCATTTGCAGCTGGGCGAATGGGACTCACCACCTTGTTGTTTATGTATTGCATCTCCCTCTTGCCGCAGGCTTGCCTTCATCCGCAAATCACGCTTTTGAGATTCACATTTCCTAAATTAAAAGCTTCTCATGCTTGTCTCCTGTAAGACTTTCTCATTCTTCGCTTTGTATTGTTCATTTGTATATGTCTTGTATCTGGCGGCGCTTCGATTCTTCTATTCACGCGATTTATCTGCTTTATTCGCCTTCCCATTCGCTTCCTACATCGCTTATGTATCGGAACCTATTCATGGAGCCTTAATCGCCTCCCTCAGGCGTTCATTTAGTGCTCATTCCTTCTTTTCATTTCCATGCTCTTACCCTATACACTCGCGTTTTTTTTTTTTTTTTTCAAAGTGTTCTTCATTCGCGTTTTCTGTCCATCGTTTGTCTTCATCGTGGCGAGCCTTTGTTACCCTACGCATTCTTCTCTCGCCACCTACGCGTTCTTCTCTTATCCGCCAATATGGTCGATGTTCTGTGGGCACTCATATCTATCCAACGTATCCATGTTGTCTCTCTCTATGCGTTTTGGTGAACGTTGAAGAGATCTGTTATTGTGAAAAAGAATTCCCTCAAAAATGGGAGGCGTATGTAATAGAATGAAAGCAAACTCAAGCTCTCATGATTCAAACAAATTTCCATCTCCAAGCCTGAGCGCTATCGCCATTCCCTCTTGCATCTACATCTCAAAAGTTTCAAGAAAAAGCAGAGGCGCTGAATTTTAGCGCTAGAACATTTTTGAGAAAATGAGAAATTACCTAACACTGTAAGATGTAAGGGCGCTAAAATTTAGCGCCCTTGCATCAAAATCATCTTTCACCAAAAAGCTAAAGCACTGAATTCTAGCGCCATGACATCAAAAGAATGTCATAAAATTGCCTAACACTAAAAATGTAAGGGCGCTAAAATTTAGCGCCCTTACACCAAAAGCAATTTCTCAGAATGTAAGGGCGCTGAATTTTAGCGCCCTTACACTTTTTTCTGGCTTTTTCCAGACCTTTCCAAATGCACCCCATTTTTTACCAGTGCATCCTTGAGCTCCATTTTTCCGCATTCGTGCATCGTTTTGCGTGCCTCGCCATCATCTCTATGCTTTTCCACCCTCGTGCTCGTTTCACGCTTTCCCATGTTTCCTAACAAATTGGTGTTTGTTCTGGCTAGACGGATTGCAGTCTACTCTCAGAGATCGTCCAGTTAAGAGTGCTCAGTGTTCCAGTTTCTTTTGATGACTGCAACGAAACCTCCTTCTTCTTCGAAAGCAAAAAGCAAGATGAAGTACAAATATCAAGGCGTCTATCCGCCAACTATGGTACTTTCGAAAGTTGAAGAAATAAAGGATACAGAAGTTGGCCATCAAGATTTGGTTGACGTTGCAAAGTTGACAGAGACGAAGCCTCTTCCTGATTCAATGAGGGCAATAGTACACAGTAATCTCCACTTGGTGGCAATGTTCCCCACAGCTGCGCACAATACTGAGTTTGTTCTTCAAGTTGCGTCTCATTACATCCGAGAAAGCAGAAGTGTGATCAATTCTTCCGGGCATGAGATTCTAAGACTCGACCTCGATTTCTTTGACATCGTCTTCAAGGTTCCTCACATGGACAAATATATTGACATTTCTATATCAAAAGCACAGGAGATTTTCGATGCTGATCCTAATAAAGCCAAACAGTTGATAAATACTCAATGGCTTAAAAAAGCCTAGATCGTCTGTTTCCAGATGGCCGAAAGGACTCCTGAGAAGTGACTTCAAAGATGACGTCAAGGATATGATCACGTTTCTGAGCAGAGTGAAAGGTTTGCCGGAATCATCCACCTTTCACGATTGGATGTATGAATACATCAGGATCATAAGGAGGCAGAAAGTGCATATTGACTGGGGTAAACAAATCAGTGATGAAATGCACGAACAGTTGATCAATGCTCCTTCTACATTGAAGTTATACATGACTTCTTACCTGGTGTACGCAGCAGCTGTGATGAGGCAATTCCCAGGTCTATCTACAAAGGGGAATCGGATGATGGTGCCTGTGTACAGATATTTCTATCAGTTGGAGCTAAAGGAAAGCTTTCATCATTTCAGACGGGTCACTGATGCTTTCTTTGCGCCCTTACTCTTCAACTTTGATCCATCCTTGGAAAGAAGAAGAGTGTCCGATGAGGCTTATAAGGTGGTAAGTAAAGTTGGATGTATTTTTCTTCAATTCCCAATGTTTACTTACTTAAGAGTAGGTTGTTACACCGGTTGTCCCTACATGCTACCACGTTATCCTTCGGATAAGTGGGTTCTCATGGAAACATGCAGACAGCTGATGTCAGTATAGAAAGAACGAAGAAGCAACCACAAGCGTGGATTCAAGTTCCCACTGACCATCGGCAGATATACTATCCTGACTGCACAAAAGGCTAAGTCTGTCTATGCTGAGATGCAGATCATGACCATCAAAACCTACAGGTATAGGTTTGATTTTGACTACCGAGATGTCAGAAAGAAGTTGCAAAAGGGTCACCAACATGCACCGGGCTTTTAAAGAACGCAGATTGCGCGGATGAAGAAGTTTATCTTCAGCATGGAATGACATTGCAGATTGACGCTCAACAAATCGTGAGATCTGCGTATCGGGCCAATCTACCGTGAGGATTTTGAGGATCCAGTGATATCATGAACGCTGTCTATGATGAACAAGGCGTTGCTAAGAGGCCGTTACCTGCAATACAGTGGTCTAGGAAAGAGGTCACCAGCATGAGAGAAAGGCTGAGACCAATCCTAGCCAATATAGAAGAATGGTTACACAAACATGGTTATGCAATGAAAAGTTTCAGGACAGACTCAGAAGGAGAAGAGTCCGAGGCAGAAGCACGCCAACAGCAAGAACTTCGCGACAAAAACAAGTCAGCGGCCGTTCCCACTTCTTCGCGGAGAGGCCCTAGGATTAAGTTCACTGTTGGTAAAAAAGATACCCAGGCTGTCCAAGAGACAGAAATGACGGAATCTCACCCATCTCGCTCTAAGGGTAAAAGCCCATCTCAGAGGAGATAGATTCCGATGAAGAAGATACTTCAAGCGACCAATCCGCTGAAGATGAAGATTCAGCAGAAGCAGACTCCGATGCCGAAGAGGTTTCTGAAAGCGGGCAAGAGTCTGATGAAGATTCTGAAGAAGGATCTGAAGGTGACTTCGAAGGTGAACCAGAATCGGAAAGGCAAGAGGGTGGTCAACAGGAACCCGAGCATGATGAAGAAATAACTACTTCTCCTCCCGAGAACGTAGTCGAGGAAATTCACAGAACATCATCGCCCGTGACTTCAAACGTTCCTCATACCCCTTTTGAGTCAAGAATTCCTTCACCTCCTGCTCCCTCGTCACCTATTCCTACCACGAGCATTCCTGCAGCCGAGATATCCCCTATCCCTGCAGCATCAACCCAGCTTGATACTCCATCAGTCACAAGCATTCATACGGTTGATATACTGTCAAGCCCACCATCGTCCATTCCTAGCTTGTCTTCGCCAACGTATGATATCACTTCTGAGAACGAATTCAATCGTTTCATGAATGAGTCAATGCGTGATCAGCTCAATGTGTCAACTACAGGAGCGATGATGACAAACACTTCTCCAATTGTCACGATACCATTGGTGAGTTCAGATGTGACAATAACTTCAGAGGTGGCAATGGCGACCGACTTGACAGTAAATCCAGAAGTTCACACTTCTTTTCTTCCTCCTTGGCTAATATCTCAAGTGTCGAAGCGTAAAAAGCAAATGATTTCTCCAGAGGAACTCGACCTTGAAGAGATAGTTCTTCCAAAGGCTAAAGGGAAGAAGAAGGCAAAAGTATACTCGAGGCTGAATGTTGATAAATCTGGCCACAAGTATGCTGAAATTGGCATACCACCGAATCAAGAAGGTGATGTCAATATGGAGGACTACACAGTAACAAAGGTCCAGCTTGGCAAGGTTACCAACGAAAGTGCAAAAGCCGATGCGCAAGTCACTTTGGATATCTTAGCAGGAAGGCTGGACAAAGTTGAGCAATCTCGTAACATGTACAAACAGAGGGCAGAGCATTATGCCACTGTTGTAAAGAGACTTGCCGGTTCTCCAAGCAATGCACAACCGCTGACAGTGGTAAGTATTGAAGACCCAGCTGTCAAGAAAGCTGAGAAATTCGCCTCCAAAGGCAGAGTGTTGTATGACTTTGTTGAAAAGATCATTGAACACGGATCTCAGATAATTTTGGCTGCGGATGAGAAATCCACCATGTTGGCCAAGCTCACCACAGAGCTTGACAAAGAAAAGGGCGTACTTTCCCAGGAGCGTAGAGACATGGAAAAATGCCTGTTGTCATGGTCGGAAATGAAACAGGTAAAGCTCAGCAAATTGGTGGAGGTTGGGGTAATTCCCGACAAAGAAAAGTTTGTAGAGGTAAAAGAATCACTGAAACACAGGATTCAAGTGGTTCAATCTCTCATTGAAGACCTTCACCAAGTACAGGAAGATGTCGACGGGCATCGCAACATTCTTGACAAAAGTATCAGAGAGTTGCCGGTCAACTTCTTGAGGACAATCGTATCTTCCTACCGGCCGCAGAAATATCCCTGATCTTCAAAGAAGCCATCATGAATTTGATTGACAGTTCAGACTTCTCAGAAGCTTCACTAAACATCGTTTGTGATACAAGGCTCACATTGGACAACCTGAAGACGCATCTTGACAGGTGCAAGAAGGTTCACTCATCTGCCATGAGATCGATCACGAGAATCCACACCATTGTGGATTACACCGTTGGTCCAGATGAGAAGTTCGTGCAGGAGACTAGGAGGAAATTTGAAGACTTCCGCGCCCAATGCAAAAAGACGTGAAGCAGCCTCCTATTCTCCAGTGTTAGACATTTCCGGTGCATCCCATTATGCATCTTGTAAATATTTCTCGACATTTTCGAATGTCATTTTGTAAATTGTAATTACACCAAGTCCAAAGATGTAATATTTTGAAAACAAATTACACTTTGACTTTGGTCAAAGTTAGGTGAGATCTCCAAAAATCGCTCACCTAACTTTCCTTAATTTTCTCAATCTCTTTCCTTATTTTGCTCATCCCTCTTTCTATATATTGTGAGGGATTTTCATTGTAACATATCTTTTAGCCTTTTGCAACGAAGTGCTGCCCTTTTGTAAGCAAACTTGTGAAACTTTGCGTTCATATTTTGTGAATGAGATTCAATCAATAAAGGAAAGGATTGCAAGCCAAACTTTGTGTTGGATTCGATACTTTTGTAAGTTGATTCGATTTGGTAGTGATTAGTTCGAGGAATCTGAAAGACTCTAAGTGGTTGATGTAAACTTTGTGTTACATTTATTATTTAGATTGCATTGTTATTTTGTTTATCATTGGTTGAATGATCTATAAGACTTTGCGCTTATAATCATTCATGCTCATGCATGTTCTTGTTGGATAATCTATGAGACTTTGTGCTTATAATTATTCATTCTCTTGGATACTTTGTCGAAAGATCTACAAGACTTTGTGCTTGTAATCGTTCGTGCTCGTTGACATTTTGGTTGGATGATCTACAAGACTTTGTGCTTGTAATCGTTCATGCTGTTCGAAGAATTGTTGCGTCTAAGAAGACTTTGTGCTTCTAACGTAGCAAACGGTACGTTTATGCAGATCCGACATTGATAAAGCTACGGAACGACTTTGTGCCTTCGTGAGCTTTCCCATTTTATTTTCTTTTGTTTGTTGTTGATTACTTCTGGTATCTCTACGCTTCGCTTTGACGAGATAGAGATATTGGCATTACTGCTGGTTGTTAGTTTTTAGTTATCAAGAATTCGGAACTTCCAACACGTGAAACATTGTAAACATCTTCTCTGAAAAAAGAGAGAAGGATGAATGTAACACACCCCCCCCACTTCGTGACTTTCGTGTACATTGTGTAATTACTTTTGTGATTTACTATTGTTTCTCTTAGCAGTAAGAAGGGCGCCTCCCCTTTCCGAGGAGAGATTCACATCTCACATAGCTGTGGCTGAAGTCCAAGTTGTGTAATCTATCGAAAGTTGATTACATAATTTTCACCCAACATCTCCGACCCAAGTTGGGTAGGATGCTACCATATGGCGGAGTATCTATTGTAAATGATGCAATACATAAAATAAATTCAACACCAAGCATGTGCACTCCAAACCTGAGGTGGGCAAGGCGCTATCATATGGCGGAGATACTAAATGTAATACAAATAGACTGAACAAGGGCCAGTCTCTTCCACAGCCGTGGGAACAATGTAACTTAGCAAGAAATAGAAAGGGCTGAACAGTACTACTGTAACAGCCTTACAATAAGAAGAGTTGCCTGCCAAGAACACTGAATTAGTAATATATCAATGCTGTGATGAAGTTTAATAGATTTCCAATGCTCAATATGACTCCAGGACTCAAACCCAACTCCTAAAGCAAACTCTAACAATCTGATATGACTGAACATAGACTGAAAATGCATAACCAGCAACTCCGTAACTCACTAAATTGCTCACACAACTCACAATACTTCACCAAATGACTTCAAACTTGATGCAAAAGGACCCTAGGATGATGGGGACCAAGATAGAACAATGAAACTTCAGCAAACTGATGTTATTTATTTTTGCACAAATCTCAATACAACTCAGCAATGTAAAAACCCTCAAAAGGGGCGATTTGACAAGATAAAATCCAAGACTTGCTAATAAAATCTAAAACTCACCAGAGAGGGGCGCCCTAGGGTGAGAAAGATATAAGTAAAGTACCCAGAACCAAACAAAAATCGTGCAATGACTTATGAGCATAAATGACCTTCAGCAGTGACTACAACCAGCAATACAAAAACTGTAAAAAACATCAGAAAATCTCTTGAGTAAGCTCCATTTGCATTCTCTGAGTGAGAAGCAATCTCAATATCAGCTAGGTGTTGTCTTTCAAACACAAAGTCTGATCCTTGCTAGGAGGTATGCATTCCTCGAAGCTCTTTGCCTGAAAACAATCCAGCAGCATAACAGTATGGTAGACAGAAGATGAGAAAATGAAGAGAAGAGGCCTCCTTTTATAGACTCAGCAAAAGCATTTCCAGAAGCTTCTAGAAAGGGCGCCCAAAGTTCAAATTTGAATTTACTTTATTTCCCTCCAAAGAATGGCATCCCACTTCTCAAGGCAAAATTTGACCTTTTTAATAAAATAATATCTTTCTTAAAGTTGGCGTCCATTTCCTCCACTATAATTTTGGCCTTTAGAAAATATTAAAATAATCTCTTGATGAGACGTCCACCCTTGAGTCCCCCTTTTCAGAACAACATTAAGTTATGCAGCTAGGCCAAGGGGTTAATGTTAAAATATAACATTATTTTAATTAAAATAACTTATCTCTCCAAAAATGCATCAAAAGGCCATAAATCAATAATACCAACTGAATTGTCTGAAGAGGAAAGCCTACTGAACTGAAGCCAACTGGACTGCTGCCAAAATTAGAATTTACTAAAAATAGTAAATTCAAAAAGTTGCTTGGATCAAAGTGCATGCGATACCATTGCGAAGCTTTCTGAAAACCCAGAAAGAATCCGCAATCCAAAATCCCAAACTCCAGGATGTAGCCATCATAGCTTACTAAAAATAGTAAGTCCGGAAAGGTTGCCCGACGCAATTGCATGTCATACCTCTGCAAAGCTCTCTGAAAACTCAGAAGGAATCCAAAATCCAAACATCCAAACTCCAACACGCAAAACCCTGAATCCTCAAAAGAACCCATCAAGCAGTTGGAAACCCTAATTCTACCTCTGACTAGCCGACAGCTCACTGGGGATAGGCCATCAATCACTGAAAGGTGTAGTGCTAAAAATGGGGACATTGCATCCCTACTTTGTAGTTTACTACAAAGTTACAACTGACCATATTCAGCATTGATTTTCGGCTAACCGAATGATGCTAAGTTCGAGCAGGAATATTCATCGTGAAGCTTGCAGAGCAAGGAAGAAATGTCTGCTGGGAGCTAGAACTGCAAAATCCATCATTTGACACGTCAAAAAATTAGGCACCTTTGATTAAATTGATTTTCAAACACCAGACAGACATTTCTCCATTCTGCCAACTGACGCTTCAAACGGTTGTTGACGATGAATAGTGAACCTTGCTGACTGGATGATAGGCTCACTACGTGACTAGAAGTATTCTGCATCCAACGATTGTACTAAGGCACCTGAAAGCTCCATTAAGGACCCTAAAAGCAAGGGAGCCCCTAGCCTGAAAAGGCTCAAACACCATTTTGTCAAAAGTACAACTCTCAACCAGATGCTCTACTTTGACCTCTCATATCGGGAGCTGGGGTGACCTGATTCGCGCATCGTTTGTCTCATCGCGTAGCTAGAAGAACTTACAAGAGATGTCTCTGGAGGCGACGAAGCAAGAAAACTGCTTCTAAGACCTCAAAGAGAAGGGTGCCTTTCCCAAGATGAAATATACGACCAGACTCGGCCATTTTCCGAGTTGTCTTCGTTTTTCAATATTCTGCAAAGACCTCACACGTACGAGCGTTTGCCAAATCCCGGAGGCTGAGGGCTGGGCTCGTTGGATAGCTGGAGTAATTGCGCATAAGTCTCGTGAAGACTTCGAAAGCTAATAACCCCATATGACAGGCCTAAAGGCTAGGCACCCCTAGCCTATAGAGGTATAGGCGTGAATACCACGTTTCTCCATCCTCTGATTTACGTGTCTAGTAGGATCTCTGCCACGATCTCTTAGAATATCAGATTTATTGGCTAATTGGTGCACTACAAAGCCAGACTAGAGTAGCAAAGATCTCAGGAAGACCTCATCTACAAACTCATCCATCTCAGGGGTCATTTTGAAGGGCGCCCCTGGGCTATAGGGGCACAGTTTTGCCATTAGATAACTTTCTGTGATGTGAAGCCTTCTCGTAACCTCATCTTCTAACCATGACTATCAGAACTCTGGGTAACAAATGTTTGCATTTGATAGCTTGTCAGATAGCCAGACTAGTCGTGAAGAGATTAAATGCATCAACAAGCAGGAATGAAAAAATTTAGATCTCCTTTAAGAAGGGCGCCCTTGGGCTACAAGGGCGCAAAAGCTGAAAACTAACCATCTTTTGCATTCTGCAATCTCCTGTACCTCAACTTCTGATGTCAGTTGTCAGAGTTCTAAAACTCAGATAACCTCGCAAGATAGCTCATCAGATAACTAGGCTAATTCTGAAGAGATTGACTACATTTACAAACAAAAGCAACAAGATTTGGGCCTTCAAAGAGAAGGGCACCCCTGAGCTACAGGGGCGCAAATTTGCTTCTGCTTGAGAAATCTTCATAAATTTGATCACTAAAATCTTTGTCTTGGCCACTGAAATGACCATTCAAAGGTATAATTGTCGTGAAATGCTCCTCCATCGTGAAATGCCTTGTTTTGAGTCCCTGATTCAGGTTCTGATCAACAGGTACTACTTTTGACTAACACAACATTGACCAAAGTACATGCTTGATATTGCCCAAAAACTATATTTAACATCATTTTGGCAAGGTTTAGACTCTTTTAAGCAAAATACCTTGATGAAGCAAAAAATTTGGTTTGGGTACAACATTGAGCTCATATTTTCTTACCTTCAATGCCTTAGAAACATTTCTACCTCCTCTCAAGGGTGCATATTCACCTTGTACTCTGAGTTTGTGCCTTAGAAACTTTTTCCATCTCTAAGGGCGCATTTGAACCCTTGTGGCCTTGTTTCTTTGCCTTAGATGCATTTCATCCCTTGTTCTCTTGTTTAGGTAAATTTTTCAAGCTGTCTTACATTTCTCCTTAGGGTGCATCTAAAAGCTTGAGCTTTCATTTTCCCTGACTTGAACAATTTTTATCTCTCCTCCCTTAAGAGCGCATTTGACCTTTTAGTTTTTATTTCTTTCTTTAGGAAATTACATGCCTTGATATCTTTGCCTTAGAAGAATTTTATTTCCTCTGGAAAATTTCATCAATTGTAAGCCCCAACGTTCACAAAAATTATTTTCCAAAATCTATTTCACTCCTGTAAAAATATTCAAAACCTCCTAAGATAATCCCCCCCTTAGAAAATATTTCACAACCTTATTATATTCAAGGGTACACTTGAAGGGTTTAATTTAATTTTTTACACCCTTGAAAAAATATTTTCTACTTAGGTTTGCCTACTCCACATTTTCTAACTTCATGGGTGCACTTGAGGGTATCAACTTTCATTTTCTATGACTTAGAAAATCTTTCTTGCACCTTCACAAGTTGGGCGCATTTACTACCTTGTCATTCCATTTTTCTTCCCTTAGAAAATTCCTTCACCTCATTCTTCATGATTGCACATTTGAGGGGTCTAGCTTCCATTATTCAATGCCTTAGAAAATTTTGTTCCTTCTTACAACTTGGGTGCATTTGAGTGTTGGAGCTTTCATCTTGAGCACTTAGAAACCTTTCTAACCTCCCCCATTGATGATGGCCCATTCTAGGGGTCCTTCTCCCAATCACGATGCCTTAGATGATTTTCAAGCATCCTTCACAAGGTGGGCACATTTTGATGGGCCTTCTGCCATTTACCAATACTTAGAAAATTTATCATGCCTCTTATTCATTGGGGCGCATTCTAGAGGAGGTACTTCCATTTTTTTATACTTAGAAAACTTTCTTAATGCCACCTACTTCTTGAGGGTGCATTTTGGGGGTAGTACTTCCACTTGAGTACTTAGAAACTTTTCAACTCATCTTCATAAGGTGGGCGCATTTCAAGGTGCTTCCTTCCATTTCCCATTTCTTAGAAACTTTTTGAAGCCATCTCACCTCCCTTAAGAGCAAGGGCACATTTTACCCCCTTAGCTTCCACTTTCACCAAACTTAGAATTTTTCTTGCCTACCTTCTTCAACATGGGCACATTTGGAGGTGGCTGCTTCCAGTTTCCATTATTTCGAAAATTTTCTCTCACCTCATCCAAGTTGGGCGCATTTCATGGGTCATGCTTCTATTTCTCCAAGCTGGGGGCGCATTCAAGGGTGGTCCCTGCCAGTTGAGGGCGCATTCTAGAGGAGGAGCCTCTAGTTTTGAAGACTCGGAAAATTTCAAAGACATCTGCACAACTTGGGCGCATTCAAGGGGTGGTGGAGGAATTTTGTGCCTTAGAGATTTTTCTTCAGGCCCCTTGAAGTTGGGCGCATTTACAAGGCGCTCTTGCTAGTTTTTGGGACTTAGAAAATTTCCAAGCCTGCTTGCTAGCTTTCTATTTTTAGTAAGTCTTGGAGCTCCTATGATTTCCATGGATTTTCAGCATTTTCAAGACCTGATTTTGGCTGACCCTGACCCCCAGGATGTAACTGTCGTGTTCACACCTATCACCCGTGTTGGCCTGCTATTTTTAGTAACTTCTTGATTTTTGAACTTCTACAACTTCGTTTGACTTGAAATTCGCTCCATGGGGTCCTCGTAACCTATTTGACCTGTTCAAACTGGTGCTTCATGTTGGCCTGCTATTTATAGCCCTGTTTCATAAGTGACTTACTATAAATAGTAAGTACTTGGATTGTACTCAAATTTTACAAGTAAACGCCTTGAAAGATACTGATTGCAATGGGATACATCAATTTTCGGAGATTCTAGTGTTTTACCCCTCGTTTTGGGTCCCGAAGTTGGAAACCCTAACCTAACTTGCATGTGGCTCAAATGACCTCTGTTTGACCCCATTTTTGTTGCATGCCGCCCTGTTCGTGAAACTAAAGTGTTGGGTGGCTATTGGAGTGATCCTGCTAAAAATAGTAAGTGTCTGAAAAAGTGACCAATTAGCTGTTGGATGTGTTTGCATGTTACACTGCCCGAGAGATCTCAAAAAACCCAGAAAAACCCAGCAAATTGGTCTGCATGTGAGCACTGGCTAAAAATAGCAAGTTCTTGAAAAGTGATCAACTATGCTTGCATGTTACCGCATTGCGTAGCTCTTGAAAAACCCATAAGGAATAACCTGACATGCATCAAAAAATCTTGCATTCAAACCCTAAAATTTGCTCTCGAAGGCATCACTGCTAAAAGGTCCAAATCCTGACTTGCATGTTACATCACTACAAAGCTCCTGAAAAACCCACAAAGAATGTTCAGACATGCATTAAAATTTTCAATATGCAAACCCTAAAATTGGCTCCTGAAGTTGGGACTGCTGAAAGTTATCATCTCATCTTGTATGTTATATCATCACGAAAGTCTCGAAAAACCCAGAAAGGTTCTTCAAACATGCATTGAAAAACCATACATGCAAACCCTAAAAATTGGCTTCTGAAGTCCGGACTGCCAAAAAAAGCAAGTGGTTAGATTCAACTCAAAATTTGATGGCAAGCAAGTTAAGGTGCTCTGGACACAATGTCAAGGTCAGACTTCAATTTGGTTACTCGAATCAACCTCAAACTGGCATGAAGAAAGCAAACCGTAATTCTTCAAACTTAGCCAAAATTTCAATTTAGACAGGCACATCCCCGGAAAGACAGACAAAACAAGAGAGAGACAATAGGAAAACCAACCAAAATCAAGCCAAAAGACCCAAACGAAGCAAAAATTTGGGGGGTCCCCATTTGCAATGGGGTGATGTGTGAAAAGGTCACAACACCAAGTATAGAACCTCCATCATTCCAAATTCACATTTGGATGTCTTAGCAAATTATGATTGTGTCTCCATAATTGCCAGAACCTCATCAATGTGCTAAAGGTGATCTTCCCAAGTTTTGTTGTAGATCAAGATATGATGCGGAGCATCTCCTTTAGTGTCCCCTGCCCACGTTCTGACTGTGGAATTAATGGAACTTACTAATTTTGGTTTTCTTTTCTGCTGCCTCCGTTTTTTTTTCTGCTGTTTTCGTTGTTGACCTATTTTTGGTTGCGAGTGGCCTGTGGCCTGGTCAGCTGCATGCTGACTGGGAGCTATTTTTAGTGGTGTTTTTGGGTTTATATGGGGGGAAGTCAAGGTTGAATGGGGTTGATTTTGGGGGGGTAGAGATAGACGGGTTTTTGGAGATGTAATGTCTGTTTTCAATTCTGGAACAATAAAATGAAAGGATTAATTCTTTGAAGCTGTCTCTATTTTATTTGTTGGAAATCTTGTTTTTTCTTGTTTCCTGCAAATTTGTGCTTTTGCCATTGGTGTTGAGCTGCATCAAGATATCATTGAAGAATAGGAGCACAAACTTCCGCAACTGCCTGTTAAATACACTATTCATGCAGGACTGGAATGTCGTAGGAGCATTGGTCATTCCAAAGGGCATGACCAAAAATTCATAATGCTGATAATGGAAGCTAAAGGTTGTCTTATGTATGTCTTCCTCCCTCACTCTAACTTGACGATACCTAGGCCCAAGATCAATCTTAGAAAAGTAGACTGCCCCATTAAGTTCATCAAAGAGCTCATCGACCCTAAGAATTGGATACTGGTTCTTAGTTGTTTTCTTATTGAGTGCCTAGTAGCCTATGCACATTCTCATTGTCCCATCCTTCTTTTAAACCAACACTACAAAAGAAGCCAAGGGACTCAAACTGAACTTAAGATGCCCTATATCTAGCAACTCGTGGATGGCCTTCCCTATTTCCTCCATGTTCCCTTTTGGGTGATGATAGGGAGTGGTAATCACTAGCTTAGCTCCCTCCTCTAACTCAATCACATGCTCAAACCCTCTCTTAGGTAGCTTGCCAAGAGCAATGTCACTAAAAACCACACTATGCTTGTCCAATAAAGACTGAATATACACATGACAGACTTTCTTCCCATTCGAAGTGTCCTTAGTGGAAATGAAACATTGGGCTGCCCAAGCTACATCACCATGACAAAAAATACTCTCCATCCTTTCAGCAGTAACAATCTTGGGTGGACCATTAGACATCCCATAAAGCACAACTTTCTTCCCATCTACTCTAAACTTTAGTTCCATGGTTTGAATTTTTTGAGAATAGTTACCAAAAGAATGCAACCATTGGACTCCCAAAACAACATTTGTCTCCCCAATGCCTACCACATAGAAATCATCGGTCACCGTATAGTTTCCCAAGGCAATGCTCAACTGGGGAACCTTCTTAATGCAAGTCATGGTAAATCCATCTACAATCATCACACTATATATTTTGAAGTCCTCTACCTGTAAACCTCTCTTTGCCACGAAGGCCTCATCTATGAAATTGTAGGTTGCTCCACTATCTATCAATATTGTCACTTGTTGACCCTGCAAGACTCCTCTCACTCTCAAAGAATTATATTTGGGTGTACCTGAAAGTGTAGCAATGGTACCTCTCTTAACTTCCCCTTAAGTGTGCTCCTCTAAATCAACCCATTCTTCCTCCAAGTCACTCTATTCACTACTTGGCCCATTTTCTATTTTCTCTTCCTCTATCAAAAAGAAACTCAATATAATAATACACCTTGCCTTTCCCTAGGCATTTGTGTCCTGGTTCCCATGGCTCCTTACAAGAGAAACACAACTTCTTTCTCTTAACTCATTCTTTGCCTCATTTGACAAACTTGGTTTCTTGGGCCACTCCTTTTGAAATGGTCTTTTTGTCTTTTTGATGAAGGAAACTTAGATTGAAATTTTGTTTTTGGTGTAGAAAACTCCATGTTTCTAGCTCTCTTAATGGCATCCTAAAGGGTTGGTGGATCAAAATCCCTCAACCAACCACGAAGAGGCTATGATAATGTCATGTCCCCAGAATCATGACACTAAACATACAAAGTATCAGGATATTAAATCAATATAAATATAAAATACAATTTAAAATATTGTTATAATTATAATTATCACCAATAACATTATAATTATAATAGCCAAATATAAAATATAAATATTATATATATATACAATTTGAATATTATTATAATTATAATTATCAAGAGATAATATTATAATTATAATTATTATATATAACATTATAATATTAAAATATAAATATTAAAAATTAATATAAAATACAAACATAAAATTATAAATATTAAAATTATCATTAATAATTATAATACTATTAAATAAAGAAACACCCCTCTCAAATACGTATGAATAGCTAAATGTATTAATAATTGAACAAATTCCTAAGAAATAATAATTAATAAAGATTAACAGATTTCGCCATTATTTAATTCAAAGACACAAACAAAAGAAGACGAAAAGAGAGCCGTCACTGGTGACGCGATTCATCAAAGGACGTAGCCCATGAAGGAAGAGGAATATGTGAAGAGCGATGCCTCCTACTGGTTGGGGTATTTTAAGAGAAACATTTGCAAGCGAACAGAGATGGGGGGAGAGAAAAAAGAAAATAATTAAAGAAAGGAATGATTAATTACAGGAGTGAAAAGGAATGCAAATATGTTCGAGTCTATTGAAGAGTTAATGCAACGATAGCCGTCTAGATTAAAGAACAGAAGGAAGTTGACTAGGCTGATTTGATTCATGTGATGATCAAGGCGTTGCAAGGTTGGGAACATCTTCCTAGGGCAAGTTGCTGTTTCTAAGGCCAAAAAATATATATTCCAGGCCAAAACGTGGGTTTCATTGACTGATACACATTGGGCGACTGAGATTTTTATGCAAGTCCATTGTGTGGGCCTGTGTGGAGGCGCTTTGTGCAGATTGAAGCATTCTGGGCCAGTTCCTAGAGGACGTATTTGTCCTAGAGACTAATCTGTTACAAACCTGAGAGAGTCGTGGTCATATTTACAAGGAGTCTAAGTTGTCTATATCTTACATTTCTATTGCTGCATATGAATGCTTCTACATTTTGAAACATTGGAACACTGCTGGTTCCTAGCTTTTGTAACATCATAAGAAAACAATCCGAAGATAAATGATATTACCAAGTTGTGATCAGATTTGAGTCTCATAGCTAGAAGGTCAGTTGGAGTTTGGATATTAGATTGCATTGAAAGTGTTTGACAATTCTCCTATCAGCTGTAGATGTCATTTTCAGACATTTGAATTGCTTAATTTGAGTCATTCTAGTTTTTGCAAATCATTATATGCAATTGGGAGTTAGAGCCAGCATACGAACTGTTTGACAGAATATCACCTTGCTGTAGCAGACAACTTGCATGGATTACAATTAGTTGAGAAATCAATAACCTTTCCTTGCATTTTCCCTTGGTTTCATTCATTAGTACTTACAAATTGGAAGTCTTAATGCATTTGATATTAGTGTATGCATCGAAAATACAAAGAAAGAAAACATAAACAGCAGTAGAAGAGTTTATCAGCAGACTGTTTGTTGAAATGTCCAAGTGCTGAAAGTGGGTAATTTGAGTGGAATCGGCAAGGGACATTACAGATAACCCCTCAATAAAGAGAACTATCAATCCCCTTTTTGAAACATTTGATACCACAAGAGCAAGTCTCTGAAATTATGAAACAGAGGCATCACTAGTCCCATTTTGTTTTAACTAGGCTAGCTCCCAAAAGTGCAATTATGGGTCCTTATCAAACCAATCTATGACTCTCTGGCTGAACTCAACATAGGAGGTGATGAGATTGTGTCCCTGTGTCAACAAACCGTGGTACCACCATTCATGTGCTTCTCCTTCCAATGTAAAGTGGCATATTTGATGGCTTCATTTTCAGACATGGGATTCAATGACAAATAGGTGTCCAATTTTTGAATCCAATATCTAGTAATGCATTTGCTTGAACCATCAAAAGTGGGGATAGAAAGCTTACCCAACCTCCTCTATAAATCCTAGTTTTGAGGACCTTTGTCTCTCCTAGGTCTATTTCTCAATTTGAAGTGACAAAAATTTGGTAGAGACATGGCTGCATGAAACTCCTCACCTAGTAATTAGTATTCGTATAACCAATCCACATAACCTTATTCTGCATTTTGCTATTTTCCTCCTGCTATAGCTTCATTTTGCAAAAATGTAGGCATCACAGTTTTGGAAGATTTGCTTTCTGTCTTGAAAGTGTTGATAGCTGGATTTTTGTGTTACTTGCTTCACCAATATTACCATTGTTGTCATTGTTTCCATTGTTACCCATATTGTTTTGATCTGCCTTGTTTGTATTCACATTCTACGACATTTGTGTCATCAATTGAACTAACTGTTGTTGTCCTCTTGCAAGATCATTCAAAATCTGCATTGTACTACCTTCATTTTTGTCCCTCATGTTACATGGAACTCCTCCAAATAAATCTGCAACAGAAGTTTCTTCTTCAATCTTCGGATTCTCTAGTGGATCGTTTGCTCTTCTCCTAAAATAGAACATGTGTGTGCCTTTTGGCTGCATAAGAGATCACCTTCCTAGTTTTAACTGAACTTCCCACAAGCTAGCAAGAAAATCAGCTCTGATGCCACTGTAATGAGCCTACCAAAAAAAAATTGGCCAAATACTTGCTTTATTTCTGATTTTTAGCTTATTGGCATTTTGTCAAACATTTTGCATACAACCAAATATGAAGAATTTATGAATACTAAGTCATAATAGCTGCAACTAAAATTTTGAATATATATTCATCATTAAACCATGCCCATGTTCAAAGGTTTCACATAGATAATTTGTCAAAGAATTTGCAAGCTTGCTATATAGCTAGAAATGACTACAAGAGTAATACAACTTCTTGTCCAAAAAATTCATAGTATAAATATTAAATTAATTAATGCATGCTGACCTCAAAATGTTGCTGCTGAAGGATAAATCTGATTTTGAGCAATTTGTATATCTTTTATATTCCCCAAGAACTGTACAACCCTTTGGAATTGCACAGCCCATAGAAATAGTTCCCAAAGGCTGCGCTAGGATCAAAGATAGGCTTCAAGCCTTCAAAATCATGTGTCGCCCTTATTAAATAAAATATGTTTTGTTTTGAGATGGTACGACAGCTTTAAGTCCCTTAAATATGATTTATTGTATGGTATGGTAGCCCCTTATGAGAATAACGGTACAACTCTTCTAAAATAGGCAATGGATGAGCTTGGAAAGGCTGTAAAGTCTTCATTAATCTGAGTCGCCCATTTTTTATAAGACTTTAATACCTTTCTTGTTGGTATGACCTATTCCAATACTTTCCAAATGGTACAGTTGGGTTCTCAGCAATAAATAATAATTTCTTTATCTTTGCCTATAGCCCTCACTGGAATGGATTTCTTTACAAATTTATATTTGCAGGAGAACTTCTATAAATTTGTAAATTACAAATTGACAAATACCTAGAAAGCCTTATCGCTTCAATTCAGATTTTCACTCCTGCTCCAATGTGAATCTTGAATGAATTCACCCAAAATTGGCTAGGGTGAAATCTCTCCACCAAAACCAATACTCCCGTAGAGTTTTCATCCTAGGTTTTGAGATGAACAAAAAAGTCCAACTTTCACAACAAAAGATGAAAACTAACCAAAGATGTCCAAATGAGCTCCTTCATCCTCTTTTTATAACCTCCAATTGAACTTTTCTGGAAGTTATATTTTAAATACACCTTTTATTAAAATAAAAATTCTTTAGGCCCATATAAAGTGACTATATTATTTTTTCTTTTCGAGTCTAACTTAAGTCACTTTAAAAAAATTAATTAAATACAAGTCACCCACAACATTAATTTAAGGCAACTTTATTAAATTATTCCCTTTCCGATTCCTTGAATTAGCCTATGGGAATAAAATAGGCTAATGGAACTTCCTTGAATGCCTAGGTTGAAGAAGGGCACATTACAAACTTGGAATCAAATCCTCTAGTGGTGTAACTACTTGCTATCCATATACTAGGTTGACTAGATTTTTCTTATTCAATCACTTATAATTGGATAAAAATTCTTTAGGCCCATATAAAGTGACTATATTATTTTTTCTTTTCGAGTCTAACTTAAGTCACTTTAAAAAAATTAATTAAATACAAGTCACCCACAACATTAATTTAAGGCAACTTTATTAAATTATTCCCTTTCCGATTCCTTGAATTAGCCTATGGGAATAAAATAGGCTAATGGAACTTCCTTGAATGCCTAGGTTGAAGAAGGGCACATTACAAACTTGGAATCAAATCCTCTAGTGGTGTAACTACTTGCTATCCATATACTAGGTTGACTAGATTTTTCTTATTCAATCACTTATAATTGGATTGAAAGCCACAATTGACAGTCAAATGTCACAATTCTAAGTTCCTACATAGCAATTTTTTGTTAGATGACCCAAAATCTTGATAAATGCCTCTATCATCACATTTGCATATGGGTGGTAAGATGCACTCTTTTGGTGCAATACCAACACCTTCAATAGAATTTGTACTAATCTCAGCCAAAAAGTGCAATACTCAATCACTAGTTAAGCTCAATGACCATCTAAATCTAGGGATGATATTCTCATAAATAAGCTTTGCTGCTATTTCCATTGTACAATTCATGGTTAGTGTTGTCTCCATTAACCTTATCAAATAATTTGTCCCGGTGAGTATATATCTCACACCATTTTTCTGCACTCTTGAACTAAGTTTTCCAACAAAGTCCATTGTCCATTTATCAAATAGCTCTGGCACCAAAATTGGCACCTTAAACATCTTAGCTTTTCAATTGGCATGCCACATCTGTGATATGCATCGCAATTTTGTGAATATTCATGTGCATCCTTGAATAACAATCACCACCATATCCCAACCTACATCACATCCAATAGTTCCTCTCCCCAACAAGCAAAGTGAGATAGTTGCAAAGAGTCCACATCTTTACCAAAACCCTTAATTAAATCTATAATATTGTTTGTTTGGTTTGTCCTAATGTGGTTATGTTCTCCTAACTATAAAGAGGAGAGATATGCCTACATTATTGAGTTACATCTTAGTTTCTAGATGCATATCACTATGGAACAAAATTATCAACAAAGAATATGCCACTCTAATTTTTGTGAGCATGCAATTAGGAACTTACAAAGACAATAACCATAAGTCAATGGACCTTAAAGCACACAAGCACCTCTACGGAATATTGACCTACTAGAGTGAGCAAGAATGTGTCAATGCGTCATGCTAAGCATTTGAACCTCAAACCAACTTCTCAACTAGGAAATAGTTCGGTGCATGTAGTATACTTCATAAACCACCCTTGTCTCATAGTTTTTGCAATGTGGAATTGTAAAAGGACACAAAAAGGCCACCCAAGACAAAGGTCTACAACACCGCCAAAAACCTTAGAACAGCTTTATTTATACATTTTCCTCCCTTCTAAAAAATCAAAATGGTTCCTTTTTTCCCAAAAATGAATAATTTGAAAGGCCAAAAATTCTAAATGTAGTCAAAAGTGCAGCTTAGAAAAAACATGAAGAAGAAACGAATAGAAGAAAAATAACAAGGATTAGATTAATAAAGTTGGAATCTTAAATGATGTGTCAAAATTAAGGACACTATTACAAAATGAGAAAATCCTTAATAAAAAGCATAGACAAAAGTAGGACACACCAAATAAGGTGGAAACCAATAGTATCTAAATACTCAAATGATCCACAAGAATGTAATGCTATATAACACATGAATCCAAGATGGCCAAAATGAGAGTAAGGGCTCTCAACATATAGACTTGCACCTAAGAGATGCATAAGTACAAGTGGATAATTCAATAAGTATGCAAGCTCCAGTCGGGAAATTCCACAAAGTATATGGACATAGAATATTCCTCATACAAGGAAAACAAAAAAAATGGATTTCTACATAAATTAGCAATTAAGAAAATATGGTAAACCTTTTGTTGACTACTTTCACCAATATGATATAACATGGCACTGATAGAGATGTGTGTATCGGACCAGACAATTTTAACCCAATATAATGCCCTTTACTTATATAATTGCAACCAATTAAACCTCTTCCAAGGTTAGTGCATACTTTTTAGCATAAAAAATGATTGGCATGTTCATTATAATTTGAAATTCTGTCAATACAAATCATTCAAAAAGGGATATCAGAGCTATCAAGAATCCAAATAGATCAGAAATCAAGCTTATAGATTGTAAATTATTTTGCAGTTAATATTATAATCATACACAAATATATTTAGAAAGGAGAAAATTGTCAATTAGAAAAATATTTCATGCAAGGAAAAAGGCGCTATTGCAATGCTAGATAGCAAATGTATAATTTACTTCACATAGAATCTTAAACCAAAAAAGAAAACTATATTTCGTGATGTTGGAGTAGCAAAGATACCGTTCCCATTCTGGATATTGCCATTGCTTCAACTTTTTCCCAAATGCTACCATTTATGCCCTGCACATTGGAACATTTTATGCCACAAAGCAAATACCACATGATCAACCTAATAATTCATGAAATCATATCTAATTATTAACACAGCGTAAAGAAAAGGCCTACTAAAGTGAAAAGGTAGCACTGATTTAGAGTTCAATACATCTCAAATATGGCAGACACTTGGTGTTGAACACATGGACAGATACCAAATGTGAATGGTTACATTAGCATATATTTCATGCTGCTTATTTGTCTACCCTGAAATATTTTTAAGCAAAAATTTAAAAGAAAGAGAACAACATTGAATTCATATTCAAGGTGGTTTGATGACACTCCATATGACAGCACTAAAGGACACTTAATTCCAATTAACATTTAATATTACAGTACTAAAAGACACACAATTCCGATTGACATGTTCAATTTTGTAATTGTGGCTAGAATACATTAATATTCAACTAATCTATGGATGATAAATATATGGATGGATTTATAAGAACATAAGCAACTCTTCAGTATGTAGACATACAAGTTGACTTACGTCATGGCTACTGATCAGATTTAATTTTGATAGTAGCATTACATGGAAGCCAAATAATATACTAACATACTAGGCAAGAATGCATTTATACAAATGCCAAGAAGAAAAATTCTTTAAAATAGAAAAATGAGCAATATTCATGAAGGAAAATCTTCTAGGTCTAGTAAGCTTGTCTAAAAGAGTGACATTAAACTTCTCCAAGCCCCAAGGGTAGCAGTACCAATGCTATAGTTGATGATACAAGGGATTTTCTTTGATAAAAACATTTCAAGTTATTTTTGGCAGGTTGGAGACCAAGTTAGTTGAAGAACCATTTCATACTGTGCCAAACTGAACAAAACGTTTGTTGAAATTATAAAGTACATCAAACTTACAACTGCATTTAGATAAGAAGCATATTTTGTTGGATTTCTTCCTTTCCCAGTTCTAGGACACATCTCCTTGGTTAATTTGACATTTATGTCAGCTTGTATGTTCAATGGTTTGCAAATTTCCATTCCAAATTTTTTTAAAATATAGTTTAGGTATTCCTAGAAAGCATTATAATAAAACCAACTACCAATAATGTCATGATGGGTGTCCTAGTCATTTCCCTGAGATGAACAAATAGCCCATCACCAGGAAGACTATGAAGACATAATTAGAACATGTGGAAACAATCAGCAATACTTCAATAATACAACATCATGCTCTATAAAACCTCATTTGATTTAATTTGGTAAAGATATTTCGTGCAAAGCTCAGGCAATCCACCCAAATCTGCAATTTAACATACATTATTAGCCATTCATTGTGCTGGCAAGGAGTTTTTGAGACAGAGCATAAACAAATATATTGTGTCACACTTATGGATCTATGTTATTCAAGTTCAACACATAAGCAAAAATTTAAATAGATCGGTATGAGTCTGCCATCTAATACTATTGTGGGATTAGTAATTGTGATCCATTCATACTGTTGAACCTTAAAAACAAATTATTTATTTGGAAATTATAGCCAAGCAATGTTATCATCTCCTTATTTCTAGGCCATGTAACATCAATTTCTCAGATTACCATGAACAGAAAGGCCCATTTTCCATCATCGCAGTCACTCTCATAAGATTTCTCAGGACTCTTATCCCCTTCAAACTCATTTTCTTGTTTAAAACCCACACTTTCAGTGTTAAGAACCCAGAGTTGTTATAGGCTTTGCAAACACTATTTCTACAAGAATTGAGGTTATTCTAGACATAGTTAGTGACAATACTTGCATTCTTTGTAGAGTAGTCAACACAAACCAAGAGTCATCCCTTTTCTATCTCTATGTCTCCATCATTTTGCTGACAGACAAATGGAAATTAAACATGTTTTCACAATCAAATAAGTTCAAATCCTAGATTCTGAACAGATTGGATACTAATGCAAACAGAATTTGTCTAGTCTTTGGTCAATTACAACCTCATCTCTTGATTTTCTAGTAAAGATTCCTGTAATGTCCCTTTTCAAATTTTCCTTATTTTCTTTAAATAATAATATCTAACTCTCAATTATAGAAGTTTGCACAATTAGAATAAATATGAAATCCATATGATTCAGAAATTACTGCTAAAAATTAATTCTGTTAATTAAATTTAATATTCAGAAAATGGTTTAGAATAATCAAGTTGTCTATTTCCAGCAGCTGGTTAATCAATCCCTCTTCTACAGCAATTTATTTCTCAATGAAGCACTTTTTTCTGCCTTTAATACTGCCTGATATTTGACCTTAGATGGTCACAATCTACTGCTGATTGTAAAGCTATTTTACTTCAAACTCAGATTTGCACAATGTTGATCCAATGTGAGATCATCCTTAGGAATCACGGGTTTTCATCCTTCAGATCCAGACTAGGGGTTTTGTCCTTAGGTTGGTTGAACCATAGTTCTTGCTCCACAAGGAGTAACGATCAAATATAAAATGAATTATTCATGATGACCTTCTCCTTGCTTAGTTTCTTTTTGAATACCCTTTTCCTCCAATGACCATAACTCTTCACATTTCTTCATGATGTTTGAGAGAAAATATTATTATTTAAAACAAAGTTTAATATTTTAATTTTGTATTTATAATTATATTATCTTTTATATTTTGATATTTTTATTTTACTTGAGGCCCTCTTTCAAAAAATTTCGAGTTCCCCTCTTTACCCCCCCCCCCCCCAAGGCATACCCATGTGGATTAGGTCCACATGCAGGTTCGGGGTGGGTCCGGCCCTAAGTATGCCCAAGGAACCTGAGGCGCCCGAGTGGAACCCTGGGCGTACTCGCAACTCAGGCCACCTTTTTAAGCCAAACAACATTAGAAAAAAGCAACTTTTAAACATAAAAAAATACTTAAAATGCCTAGGTCGCCCTAAAGTGAGGTGTTAAATGCTTTTCAACTCATTTCACAAACACAAAAGACCACAAACTTGTGCTCCACGGGGACGCGTCCCCTGTTTTTTTATGCCGTTTCCCGTACCCGGTACGAAACGGGGATGCGGGGACGGCCAGGAAACATCCCCTAGCCCATAGTTTGCGGACTCTTGGGACTCGCCGCGGACTCGGGAGTCCCGACCCAGGACTCCCCTGCGCGGCTGAGTCATAAAATGACTTAAAACCCATGTTTGTTTTGATTTTTTTTTTCATTTTTAGACTCTCATTTGTGAAAAGCAGGTCTGCAAATCGATTTCTAGTTGATTGAAGCAAGGAGAACGAATTGAAAAGATCAAAATAGAGACAAGTAAGTGATCTAAAGATTCTTTTTGTTTGTTTTCTTCAATTTCTTGCATTCAAAATCAAAAAAATCAAGAAAAATAAGGGGAAATGCTGCCAAATTTTTTTCTATTTTCCTTAATAGCTAATTCTTATTGTTTTTAGTTTGGTTTTGCATTATTTTTCTTTTGCAAATGTTTGAAACTTTGAATCATGTTTATTTGCTGATTTTTTAGCAAACCCTAGCTGATTTTTTTTTTCCATGTTGAACTTGAAACAGAAATGTCATCTTCAAATCCAAAGGGATTGAAAAAAGACCTTGCATGGAAGTATGGAATTCCAGGAAATAAAAAAGGTGAAGTGACATGTAATGAATGCCAGAAATGGATGACAGGAGGAATAAACAGATTAAAATACCACCTTTCTAGAATACCTGGGCAAAATGTGGAGGGATGCAAGAATACTACTCCTGAGATTATTAGAGAGATGAAAGCCCTTCTTGCTGAATATGAGCTTAAAAAAGAGGAAAGACAAAAAACATAGGATGCCCTAGCAGCAGCGATGAGTGGATCCCAATCCCAATCTACACCCTCTATGCCCCATGGTGTTGCAAGTCCAAGCTTCCGTGCTCCACATTCATCTTTTGGTGAGAGTCCTGATGGTTCCTTTTCTACTGCTAGTGCTAGTCAGGGTCCTTCATCAGGACCAAATTATTTTATTCCACTTCATCAGGCACCAAATTAATTTTATTCCACTCGACTAGATGTAGCCAACCAGGCCCCACCCCCAGAGCACAACCTTCACTTGAAGGTACTGGTTGGAATAAAGAAAAGCATCAAGAAGCTAGGATGGTTGCTGCAAACTTTTGGTACTACAATAATCTACCTTTCAATGTTGCAAACAGCCCATATTGGGAAGGTTTGGTGAACGCCCTTACAGTTGCAGGAAAGGGGTTTAAGACCCCATCATCTAGAGAGTTGAGTGGGCCATTGCTACAGGAAGCTGTAAAGAATACACGGCTTGTGGTTGATGAACAAAAGAAATTTTGGCGAAGGAAAGGTTGCAGCATTTTATCTGATGGGTGGACAGATGGACGAAATAGAACTCTCCTTAACTTTTTAGTGGCCTCTAATGGTGGATTGGTGTTTCTAAAATCAATAGATGCCTCCCATGAAGTTAAAAATGCTGAGACTTTATGCAATCTATTAGATGGGGTGGTCCAGGAGGTTGGAGTTGATAATGTTGTCCAAATCATCACGGACAACGCAGCTGCATATGTAGCTGCAGGTAGACTACTTATGGAGAGGTATCCCACAATTGCATGGTCTCCGTGTGCTGCACATTGCTTAGACCTATTGCTAGAGGACATTGGGAAGATTTCATGGGTCAAAAGAGTGGTTGAAGATGCAAAAAGTGTTACAAAATTTATCTACAACCATACTTGGGTGCTTTCTTTGATGAGGAAATTCACAAATGGCAAGGACCTTGTGCGACCTGGAGTGACACGATTTGCTAGCCACTTCCTCACATTGCAAAGCATTCTTGGTGCCATTGGTCATCTCAAGCAAATGTTTGTGTCCGATGCTTGGAAGGAGTCCTCATTTTCCAATAGACCTGAAGGGGAGAGGATTGTTGCCATAGTTTTTGATGAGACATTCATCAAAAATGGAGAGGAGTTGATGGGGGTAAGTAGCAATCACACAAAAAAAAAAATTATACATGATAATCTATTGGCTGTTTTTATTTTTTGAGGGGTTAATTTTGTTATAATTTAACATTTGTTTTCATTTTTTTAGGTGACTGAACCTTTGGTGAGGGTTCTTCGTATGGTAGATGGAGATGGCATGCCAATGGGTTTCATCTATGAGGCCATGGATAGGGCCAAAGAGGCCATATCACGTTACTATGGCGGCAACAAAAGGAAATATGAAATCATATGGCGCATCATTGATCGGAGATGGACACACCAACTCCACCAGCCAATTCATGCCTTTGCCTACTTCTTGAATCCAAAGTTCTACTTCTCGGACACATTTAAGGCGGATGAGGAGGTCATGGAAGGTCTTGTCACGTGCATTGATAGGATGGTGCCTGATCGTGAGCTAAGAGATAAAGTGCTTGATGAGTTAGAGGTGAGATTTGTTGCATCTTATTTATGAATTTGCAATGTTGAGCCTTGACTATCTATGAATTTTCTATATTTGATTTACTTTTTCTTTTATCTATTCAAGGTCTACAAGGGTGCAAAGGGGAGACTCTTTTCCTCCCAACAAGCAATTGAAAGGAGAGGAAAACAACAACCAGGTAAAAAATGAAATTAGAAACTTGATTCTTACATATAGATTGTTTACTTTATTCTTATTTCTTAATACTTATATTTTTTAAACATGTTTTTGTAGATCTATGGTGGGAGAACTATGGTGCTAGCACACCAAATCTTCAAAAGCTAGCCATACGTGTCTTGTCACAGCCATGCAGTGCTTCTGGGTGTGAACGTAATTGGAGTTTATTTGAGAACATTCACACAAAGAAGAGGAATAGGTTGACTCAAGCAGCGCCTAAATGATTTAGTTTTTGTTCGGTACAACCTTCGCCTTCGAACTAGAAAGGTGGAGGGTGTTTCACATGAGTCCATTGACTTGGATGACATTGATCCATATGGTGAATGGACTATTGATGAACAAAATGATGAGGCTGATGTCTTCCTTACTGATGAGGATCTTGCTGAATTAGAGAGAGCAGCAGCAGAAGAAGAAGCAGCAAGATTGGATGCCATGGAGGACGACGAAGACACATTTGAATATCATGTTTCCCCTGCTCGATCTCCTAGTCCTCGTTGGATACTATAGCACGGGCACCTTCTAGTTCTAGGCCTCCAAAATTGAGTACCATTGGGAGGGGAAAGAGGAAGATGTAGATTACATGTGGTTGTTAATGTTTTCCTCTTTTTGACATGATTATATGTAAACATTTATAAACTTATGATGCTGTTATACATTGAAACTATGAGTATTTGATGACTATGAATGATGAAATTTCAATTATTGAGTGTTTGATGATCATATGACATGTGTAATCTTTGAATTATGAGTGTTTGATAATCAAATTAGGTTCTCTAAATGCATTAATTTGTTCTCTAAATGCATTAATTTGTTCTTTTTTTTTTAAAACTACGGTTTTTTTTTTGCCGAGTCCTGCCGAGTCTTTTCCCGAGTCCGTGCTGAGTCCCGAGTCCGAGTCCTATTTTTGGGCTGCCGAGTCCGCGGCGAGTCCGAGTTTGCAAACTATGCCCTAGCCATCCCCTTTTGCCTTCCAAGTACCCGGTACTTCCAGGGGACTTTTGGCAAAAGGCAGGGGACATAGGGTACTTCTAGAAGTACCTAAAACTTCCCAATCATCCCTCGTCCATACCAAGTACAGCTAGAAGTACCCTACGACCCAGCAGCAAAAAAGACACATTTTTATAAAAAATTAAAGTTTTTTAAAATAAAAAAAGGCATGGGCGGGCCCACAAGGGACGCCCCATGCCACTTAACCTAATTTATGTCTTATATAGCTTCATCCAATCAGTTAAGAGGAACTACTTTACCTCTAGACGATCAGAGAAGTTGGTGGCAGTACACAGTGCTTTGCGGCTACAGGATTGCCAGACTAGTCAGTATCGTTAGACTCCAGCCTTACGTTGGGATGTTAATCCCGAAGATGCTATGTAGATTGAGGAGGAGGATGCACATGAGGGATTGGTTGGGGTTCCATTGGTTGAGGCAGATCCTTCTATTGACATGGACACTAACATTGACTTAGACTTGAGCTCCAATGGCAAGGGTGATGCTTATTTAGACCTAGCTTATGCTGATTAGGGACCTTGGACAGCGATATATTTTCTTAGTTTTATGTTTATCATGTCATTTCATAGTTGAGACTTGCAGCCTTTGGGCATTTTGTTTATAATTATCAAACTTTTATATGATATCTATGCACATTGATAATGAAAAGCATTTGAATTTTGCTAATTTGTTTGTCGATTCTCATGTGAAATCTCAGTTCAAGTCTAATGATATGTATTAAGCTTATACAATGTCTAGAATGAATGCTTTATCAATGTTATGCTATGAACATTTGAAATTTCTTTATATTTTTAAAAAAATTCCTATTTTTTTATCAGTCGTCCCCTGCCATCTCCTAAAAAATGACCCAAAAGTTCCCCCGTACCAAAAACTCGTCCCGCCCTACCAAGTACTCCCCATCCCTGAAACCCCGTGGAGCATAGCCACAAACAACATTTTTTTCCTCCAAGCTGCCTCTGTTGGGTTTTCAAGGTTAGTGTCATTTTTTTCGAAGGTGAGAGCTATAGAGGAGTTAGACCTACAGCAACAAGGGGGAAATAGCCGCACAAAGAAGATCTAACCATCAAAGGTGAGTAAATCTTTCATTTTTTTCAAGTTTTCAATAATTTTTTTGAAGATTTTTCAAGTGTTTTTGGTAAGTTTTGAATTTTTTTAAACTTTTTATGCATAACAAGGGGTTATAGTGCCAATTTAAAAAATAATAATAATAATAGTTGTTGTGTTGTTAATTTGTAATGTTTTTTTTTTTTAATTTTAGGTTCATACAAAATGGTCGATAGTTCTAGTTCAGTTGGCCCAAATGTAGAGAGTCAATTGAAATATGATGCCTTGCCACCTTTTTGGCAAAATACAACAATGATTCAACAACAACCTAGTGGTCGGGGTTATGATTGGAATTGTACCCAATGTGGAACTCAATATAAGAACTCGTACTTTCGAGTGAAAGCTCACTTATGTACTATTCCTTTACAAGGAATAAAAGTTTGTCCAGAGCCAAATAAAAAAGGGTTGTCAAAACACCAAATATTGGCTTATATTAAAGAACAAGAGGATGCCGACATGGCGTATAATAAATCAAAGGCAACTGCACATCCTCTTGCCAAGAGAAGCTTGCAAAGACCTCGTGGTTTATCACAACTGGCTAGCCCACATCCTTTCATGCCAATGCCACCATCTTTTAAAGGAGATAATGTTTTGGTTTCACAAAAAAGAGGCCCATTGAAGAATGCCTTCAAAAATGAAGCGAGGGAGATTGCAGATTGTTGGTTGGAAATTTTGTATTCCTGTGAAAGCGTACAAAATTGTGATTTCAACCACAGCACGTGAGTTTGAACTCTCCTAATTAAGGGAAGGCTCCCCCTTTAACTAAATAAAACTAAATGGATAGGACAGCAATCGTTCCTCTTATTTCAGGAAAGATTATATTCTCTTCTCTTCAAAGAAAAGAAACAGTATATGTTGAGAAAACTTAATACAGTAGCTATGCAATGGAATAAAGAAAGAGGAGATAAAGTTTCCTGAAAGCACAAAGACTTCCGTTATTTCCTCTGGGACGGGATAACAATTCAATAAGCACAAAGTCTTGAAGAATAAAATCCTATCAACCCTTTTCAGAACGATTACTTTATGAAAATATACAACATAAAACAGCGCAAAGTCTGTAACTATGAAGTATCTATTAACTATTCTAGATGAGAATTAATACTAGCACAAAGACTTGTAATTGTTCTCAATTTCTAATGCTAACTATGAATTCAATTTTAACATTTACAGCACAAAGACTGCAGATATTTGAATTGAATCTCTCTTCAGCAATGATCCACAATTTTCAAGTAGTCACAAAATAATGCTCCAAAATGACGTAAGAACATAAGGGATGCAAAATGAGAATTCAGCTCAAAGTTTGAAATTCTGATTTCTTGATATTACTTGAAAATTTCTCAATTATCAACTATAAAGCTCAAAGACTTTATGAGTATAAAATTCTGCAGAGTTTTCTTGCTTGCTAAAAAGATATCAAATTACAATAGACCCCTCAAGTATTTATAGGAGGGAGGTCTGGAGAAAAAGGTGGGAGGATTTCAACAAACTTGAGAAAATCTCTCAACCGATAACTAATTGCGATTGACTTATTCAAAATTACAATCTTATTGTAATTTGATTACATGTAATTACATTTTACAAAAATGCAAGTGAAAGAAACACTTGCAATTACAATTTTTGCTTTCACATGTAACTTGTCAAAACAAAATACATAAAACATAACAGAAGTAAATGATATGTCATCCTCTATCGATGAAGTCATCATGTTGCTACAAACTGCTCTTTAATCAACTGTCTTTTCCTTTTCACAATTCTAAGATGTCTTGATTCACTGTCCTATCTCAAGACACCTGTATAGGACTGCATCTCCATGTTACTAATTTCCATAAGTAAGAAGATCTTTTGATGAAGAATATCCTTTTTAAAGATCTCTTGGAAATATCATCATTTTCTCTTGGCATGAATGTCCTTCAGCTTGTTCAATTATTCTTCACTCTTCATAGATCTCTGTCTAGCTTTCTTCTTTCTTCCTGCCTCAGAGATTCATCTTCAGATACATTTTCTGTGACTGGAGCATCTGATTGATTTGGTTCTTCAGGCTGATTGTTTTCATCATCCTTTTTTTTAGTATCTATTATCTTAAAATCCCTTGCAGTACTGCGTTTTGCATGTCTCAGCAAGTTGACTTTAGTGAGTTTCATAGTCCTCAATATAGAAAATAAGATTGGGAATAGTTTTACATTCCCTTTTGATTTTGTTGACCACACCTTTTTCTTGTAAATTCTCTTGTTGGTCCCTTTGCATCACAGCCATGAAGTTATACAGAGGGGCAGTCATCTTTCGACAAGTAACTTCTGCAAGCATCTGAAATTTACTGCTCTGGCAAAGGCTGTTTATAGCCTTTTGGAGCAATGCATAGTTTAGTCATAGCAGTTAAACTCTTATAAAGCTTTGAAGCCACTCTCAGGAAATGTTCCGCTGGGAAAGTTTGAAGGCTCATCTCTGTAAAGAGAGAGAGAATTTGAACAAGAGATTCAACTTGAGAGTGCAATGTTTCCAGCTACAAGATAAGCTTTCAGTTTTGAGATAAGCCAGTCCACATCAACTAAAGTAGCCTCAGCAAGTTGCAGTAACAAAGTAGCAATACCATTACTTGTTGAAGAATTTATAGTCACATATACATCTGACACATCTATGGGATCCCTTTCCTCTGACCCCATGACCTTCAGCAACTCAGAAGCCATTCTTTGGCCTATAGTAAGATCTAATGGTGGAATGCTTAGGTAGATTGCCAAGATGGCCAAGGCTCGGGCTGCACCATTGTGCATTACCTTCATACTTCTGTACGTCATCTCGGCCCAAGTACCATGCACCTTTCTAAGATGCAAAGGTAATTTGTCTCCCAAAAATAATGCAGTGCCAGTAAGCACCTCAAACTCTCGGAAGTGTGACAAGCCAAGAAACTGAACCGGAAGTGGACGGATCTTCTTCCATAAAAATAGGTGCACCAGCCTAGTTTCTGAACTTTCCTTTTCAATTTCAGATACATCCTCCATTTCAATATCCCTCTTATGTAAAGAATATGCCTCACTGCTTGGAACAGATAGCATTTCCTCAAATGGAATGAAGGATGTGAATAAATGGTGAATAGAATGAAAGGCGAAGGGATATTACGGATGGTTTAGAGGATAAAAATGAATGGTATATGAAGAAAAACGCATTTTGAAATGAAAGATGTTTTTATAAAAACGTTTTTTGAAATGCAAGACAAATGAAAACACGTTTTTATCAAATGAAAAATGACATTTCAAATGTAAAAGAGAAAAATGCGTTCTCAGCTCAAAAACCATATGAAAGAAAGGCGAGTCAAGAGTGAATAAAGAGAGAGAGACGTCAAAAATATAAGAAAACACGTTTTGAAAGAGCACGTTTTTTATCATACGCAAACTCAGATTTACACAGTTTCCTCCACAAGCAGATTTCAAACGATTTCAACCTGAATCGGAATTTTTAAAGATCATTGCAAGTTCATACTAAGTAGAAATATCGAGCTTTTGAAGAACAATTGCAAGTAATTTTAACCAAAAGACTCAAATCGGGGTTTTTAGAAGACTTTGCAAGTGCTTTAAAACAAATTCGAAGCTTTTCAATCACTTTGCAATTTAACTTAAAGTAAATCGGGTTTTTATAACCATTCAACAATTTTATTTTTGACAAAAATGAGTATTTTGGATAACTTTAAAGGAATCGGACTTTTTAGCTCACTTTGCAATTTCGGAACTTTTTTAAGCTTTAGCAATTTTGCTTTTTGCAATTTCGGGATTTTTTGGACATTTAGCAATTTTGCTTTTTGCAATTTCGGGATTTTTTGGACATTTAGCAATTTTGCTCTTAAGCCAAAATTTTCCTATTTGCTGAGTTGCCTTAAAAACCCGAAATGGACCAAAAATACACTAAAAATGACTCAAAATTTCACGAAAACGGAGAAGAATGCGTAAAAAGTGGTAACCCAAAGGACTATAGACTTAAAATTGAGATTTGCTGATCTTTGCACCTCGAAATGCGTTCCCTAGAAGAGAAAATCTTCAAAACTAATCAAAATTTTGATTAGTTGTCTTGATTTTTAACAAGTCAAAAATCTAGAACAACACAGATCAAAGCATTTCTCATTACATTTATGGCAATGGGCTTCCTTTCAACCTTGTTAGATCACCTTATTGGCAAGAAATGGTGACAGCCATTTCCAATACAGCTTTGATTATGTTAGTCCTAGGTATGAAAAGGTGAAAACCACCTTATTGGCAAACTAGAAAGCTTCAGTAGAGGCATCATTAAGAGTAATCAAGGGTACATGGCCCAAAACAGGTGTGTACATCATTTTCGATGGATGGAAAGATTGCAAAAAATAGACCATTGATCAATGTTATCACAGTTTGAAGTTGTTTGATGCATTTTCCTTTATCACTGATTTGCTCTATTGTGAAGATTTCCAGACCAAATCTGAAATATTTAATCAAGGGATATTACACTTCCACTACACTACTTTGATATTATAACAAGTTGGAGAACTTGAGTCAAGATATGTTTCTACTTTTAATTCAAAAGTGGGTTAGCCCAGTGGACAAATCTTTTTGTATCCATTTCAAAAAGTGAGTTATCTACAACTTAGTGGAAAATTTGAAAATTATCCCTATTATCAGATGGGAAATCAATTTTTTGTTTAGACCATTCATATTGTTGGTCTAATGCTAAACAATCATCTTCTAAATTCATCATTTCTAATTCCCAATCAATGTCAATTTTTCCAACTCGTAGCTTGGCTCCCAAAATTCCTTGCATAGGAAGCAAATATTTTCTCTTCCAAGTTTGTTTTGGCTGTCATTGTAATAACCCAACTAAATTACCAAGCAAAAATTTTCAATTTCCCCAATTTATGTGAATAGGCATTTCGTCAAGCAATTTGTGTTCTGCTGTTTTGGACTGTTTCAAATGGTTTTTTTTTTAAGAGCATTGTAGAGATTTTACACAGTATGATCATAGTATAGTTTCTTCCACAATTTCAAATGTAGGACCAAGGATATTGCAAACATGGTGTAATGTCCCCTCTCTAGTCAGTTGGCTAGGAGTTAGGGTTAGCCTATGACGTTGGTCCCCGTAGGCTAATCAAATGTCTAGGGGCCCTGTTGTGACCTTTTCACACATTGCCCCATTCAAGATGGGCACCCCCTAATTTTTTCTTCGTTTGGGTCTTTTGGCTTGATTTTGGTTGGTTTTCCTGTTGTCTCTCTCTATCTCTTCTATCTTTCCGGGGATGTGCCCATCTAAATTGAAATTTTGACTAAGTCTGAAAAATTAGGGTTTGCTTTATTCATGCCAAGTTGAGGTTGATTCGAGTAAGCAAATTGAGGTCTGAGCTTGACACTGCGTCCAGAACACTTCAAGCAATCTACCTGTCAATTTTGAGCTGAATCTGACAACTTGTTATTTTTAGTAGTCTGGGCATCGAAGCCATTTTCAGGGTTTGCATGCAAAGTTTTTCGGTGCATGTCTAGAGAATATTTTTGGTTTTTCCAAGACCTACGCAATGATATAACATGCAAGATGAGGTAATAACTTTCTACAGTCTTGACTTCAGAGGCTATTTTTAGGGTTTGCATGTTGGAGTCTTCAACGCATGTCTGGATATTCTTTGTGGGTTTTTCGGGAGCTTCGCAGTGATGTAACATGCAAACTGAGATGCTGACTTTCAACAATTCAGGCTTTAGAGGCTATTTTTAGGGTTTGCATGAAGGATTTCTCAGTGCATGTCTGGATATTCTTTATGGGTTTTTTGAGGGCTACGCAATGATGTAACATACAAGACAAGATCACTTTTCAAGAACTTACTATTTTTAGCTAGTGCCCGCATGCAGTCCAGTTTGCTAGGTTTTTCTAGGTTTTGTGAGATCTCTCGGACTGTGTGACATGCAAACACATCTGGTCGCTGATTAGTCACTTTTTCAGACACTTACTATTTTTAGTAGGATCACTCTGGCAGCTACCCAATACTTCAACGTCACGAACAAAGCGAAATGCAACAAAAACAAGGTCAAACGGAGATCTTTTGAGCAACATGCAAGTTAGATTAGGGTTTCCAACTTCGGGACCCAAAATGAGGGGTCAAACACCAAAATCTCTGAAAACCGATGTATCCCATCATGATCAGTACCTTTCAAGGAGTCCACTGGTAAAATTTGAAGGCAATCTAAGCACTTACTATTTATAGTAAGTCACTTCTGAAACAAGGCTATAAATAGCAGGTCAGCACGAAGCACCAGTGTGAACAGATCAGTTAATCCATGAGGATCACACCAAGCAAATTTCAAGTCGAACGGAGTTGCAAAAGTTCAAAAATCAAGAGGTTACTAAAAATAGCAGGCCAACATGGGTAGCAGGTGTAAACAAGTTAGGAAGGTCAGGGTCAGCAAAAATCAGGGCTTGAAAATGTTGAAAATCCATGGAGATCACAGGAGCTCCAGAACTTACTAAAAATAGAAAGCTAGGCAGGAGGCATGCCTAAAAAATTTCTAAGTATCTAAAACTGGCAGGCCACCTTAGCAAATGTGCCCAACCTGGAGGAGAGACTTGAAATTTCACCTAAGGCAGAGAAAATTCCTCCACCACCCCCAAAAAGCGCCCAAGGAAGAAGGTGGGTGGAGAAAAAGTTTTGAAGTCATCAAAACTGCCTGAGGACCCCTCAAATGCGCCCTGTCTTGAGGAGGAGTTGAGAAAACCTTCTAAGTGTGAAAATGAAACCTCCACACCCTAAATGCGCCCAACTTGAAGCAGGCTGAAGGAAGAACTTGCTAAGGCGTTGGAATTCCAGTAGGACCCCCCAAATGCGCCCTCATCAAGGAAGTAGTGTGAAATTTTTCTAAGTGTTTGAAACTTCTTCCTCACCTAGTCAAATGCGCCCAAGTTGGAGATACAATTGGAAAATATGCTAAGGCATGAAAAATTCCTTCTCACCCCCCTAAATGCGCCCAAAGTGAAGTTGAGTGAGGTGAAGAAAATATTCTAAGTAGTGGAAATTCCTATAGACCCCTTGAAATGTGCCCATCCTAAAGGTGGAGTGTGGAAAAGTTTTCAAAGCATTGCAAATTCCTCCACCACCTTGAGAATGCGCCCTAGTCTGGAAGGAGGCCATGAAATTTTTCTAAGTGTTGCAAAATGGAAGTGCAACGGATGAAATGTGCCCCAAGTTTGGAAGGAGGCCATGGAAAATTTCTAAGTCTTCAAAATGGAAGTAGCCACCCCAGAATGCGCCCAACAAGGAATCAAGGCATGAAATTTTTCTAAGTGATGGAAATGGAAGCTTGACCCTCAATATGCACCCAGGCTTCAAGGAGGTGTTAGAGAAATATTTCCAAGGCACCAAGATTTCTTGACCACCCCTCATATGGGCCTAGAACATGAAGGAGAATATTCTAAGTCATAGAATGGCATGACATCACCCTAGATGCGCCCAAGTTGTCAAGATGGAGAAATTTTTCTAAGTGTATGGAAAATAGAAGCTTCCCCCCCCCAATGCGCCCATCAAGGTGACGACTTGAGAATTTTTTTTTCTAAGTGATGAAATTGGAAGGACCTCCTAAATGCGCCCGAGGTAATGTGAAGACAAGAAAATTTTCTAAGATGATGTATGTAGTGAAGAAAATCTTCCAAGGCATGAGAGATTGAATAACACCCCTACAAAGTGTACCCCTGAGAAAGATACTAGTGGATAAAATAAACATTGGAGTTAAATATTTTCAAGGGTCAGAAAAATTAAATGTACCCCTTTGTTTGCCCCTCATGAATAACTAAGTTGTAAAATATTTTTCTAAGGGAAATTTTTATGAGAGAAGGAGATCTTTGAATATTTTCTAATGGGGGGAATGATTTTAAAATTTTTTGCACCTCGCTTTGAAATGGATGTTGGGGATTACAACTGATAAAATTTTCTAGAGGAAATAAATTACTTTTAAGGCAGATGGGTTGGAAATTTGTCTAAGTCACGTGCCCAAGGTAAGAAGGGGATATCATGTTGATTGGAAAATTTTCGAAGGTAGAGAGAAATCAAAGTAGACACCCTCTAAATATGCCCTCAAGATGGATGAAAGTTTCTAAGACATCAGAAATGAGCACCAAGGAGGATACATGAGGAAATGCACCCGTGATGAAAAGTCATGAAGAAAGCAAAGTTTGCTAGAGAAAATAGTGAATTTTATTAGATTCAGAAATCAATTAGGCCTAGGAAATCAGAACATGGAAATCAGGTAAGTGAGGAGATTTTATATTATAAGGTGTTTTGATGCTTTTCTTTTTGGTTGCTTTGTAGGATACACACCGGGACCACAGAGTGATGACTTGAGGTGATGGAACAGATACTCCAAGACAACATTACAACCTTGGAAAAAGAAAAGTTACATGTTAAAACTCCTCCATGATGTCTCATTTGCGCCCAGGCCACGAAGGGAAATGATGAAAGAAATGGCTAAGTGTTGGAATTTCTCAAAGACCCAATATGCACCCAACTCAAGGAAACAGGTGGCAAGGAAGAAATGATCGAATCTAAGAATGGAAAATCCTTCAGGATCAGGATGGAGAAATGATGAAGACCCAGGGGTTAGAAATCATCCTCAAGCACTTCAGAATTATAGAACGATAGCTGAGGGAAAAATCATCATCAAGCAGGAGAGAGAAGCTGTAGTCGTAAAGTTTCAGAATGGGATCGTGTCGGCCATATCAGTTCAAGAGGTTGAAGCTATGTAGGCCAGATTCATAGAGTTTGCATTCAGGGCGAAGAACAGTGGGAACGTGTCTCTAGACGAGAATCTTCTAGAAGGATGGTGGACATTAATTGCTCATTTATTACTCCACTCTTCTTGGTAGCGGTTTTTAGGCTTAGGGCTTATGTGGCTCAATCTAAGCCCTTCATTGTAATTGAATCTGAGTCGTCCATTGGACTTGGCCAACATAAAAGGGGCATCCCCCCTCATTTGTACCTCATTAGATCAAATCATTAGAGTAGAGATTAGAATAGAGAGACAACTTAGAAGTAGCATAGCGTAGATTGGTAGCATAGTTTGAAGAAGGAAAGTTTTTCCTTTTAAAGCTTTGTAAGAAATTGTTGTGAACACTCTCATAATAAAAAGAGTTCTCATTGATGATGATCTTGTCTTTTGTTGTGAGCAATTAGCAAGATTTCTTCGTCCTTCTAATTCAAGTAGAATAAATTTCATTTCATGCAAGTAGATGCTAGCAGTGGAATGAGGTGTTTGATTCAAGCAAGTTTCGTCTATTTATACCACTAGTGTGCTCACTGATGGTGAATTTTCCTTGTGTGGTCAACTAGAACATTGTGGACTTAACTTCGTTTGTAATTCATATGTTGGTATGCGTCGTTGTGATGGTGTCTTCGTGTTGAATTATGATCTGAATACCTTTGATTACTCCTCTGAAGATTGCACCAGTTTTGTGAAAGTTGTCTGAAGCGAGGCAAAGCAAAGCTCGGTTGAAGTCTCTGAGAATTGATCACCATGTCCCACGCCTTAGAGTAGATTAGAACCTTCTTATCCCTGCAACCATTTCAATTCAGTACTTTCTAGTTAGTTTAGGAAACAAGAGCTTTATAGACAAACCTTTCGAGCATTCAAATTCCTTTCTCTGCTGTTGAACAATCTTGTAAGTCCCCTTGAAATACCAGCAAATCACATTGAGCCAACTGAGACTATCCACTGCATGAAGGAACCTTGGAGTTGAATGCATGATCTTTCTAGCAATCTTAGCATGCGGGAGATTTTGTTCAAGAGAGGATAGATTCGCCATTGGTAACTTTATTCTGTGTTGGTGCAGTCATGAAAAAACACATCAACAGGACCCTTTGGAGGGTATTCAGGTTCATCAGCAAGCTTGGGGTATCCAGTTCAATGTATACAACTCAGTGATCCAATGTATTGGTTGGTAGGCCTTACGAAGGCAGTTCAAGAGCATGTCACTCATACTTACTATTTATAGTAAGCAATACCAAGTTCAGTGGCCATCATACCTGCAGTTGGAAATTGTGTTGGGAACACTCTCAAGGGTTATTGCTAGATTATTATTGAGAGTTGGTGATTTAATTAAATTAGTGAAGTCAAATTACTTTAATAATATTAATTATTAAAGTGACTTTATAATTTAACATTATAAAATGACTTTTAATAAAGTACTTTATAATTTGGCATTATAAGGGGTGTAAAGTAACTTTTTATTAAAGTAATATACTTTAAAGTTACTTTATAAATATTTTATTAAAAGGGTTCATGTTCCAAATGTTAATGTTTATATTACAGCTTCAGTCGTATTCTTCCAGCCTATTGATTGTTCTTGATTGAATAAATTAAATAATAGCAAATGAGGCAATTTAATTTATAAACTTCAAAAGGCACGATTTTTATTAATGAAGAGTCACATTTTATGAGGCCGACCTCTCACTCCTCTAGGCGCGATTATCTATGAAGAGACTTCACTGGTGGTCGACTTCTTAATTAGTAAATGTTATATTACTTGTTAAGGCCAACTTGAAGATAATTGAAAAGGCACGTCTCATTCTCCACTCATGTATATATACTTGTTGAGTTTCATTCATTGATCATCAAGTTAAGTTCGATATCATTTTTTGTATGTGCGAGTTCTGTTAAGGCAATCGAGTTTACCATTGAAGAAGGTGTTTATCCTATTGCAGACTGTGCTCTTCATCAGATTGTCTCAGTCTATTGCATTAGACTGTTGTGCATGTATTAGGCTCTCATATTGGCCTGAATTGTAAAAGGAGACTTCTTTATTGATTCAATAATATAAGAGATATTATTTGTTGGGTTTTTCTCCCTCAAGAGGAGGGTTTTCCCAGGGTATCTGCTATGTATTGTGTTGTTTTTTGAATTAATTTATGTGCATTCAAATCTGTTCATGAAAATTTAACATGGTATCAGAGCGGGTTTGAGAAGATCGTGATCAGATTTGATTCTACAACGATACTCTATTCTCTTCGTCATAATTCTTTGTCTATCTCTACCTCAATCAAGATGGTGAACGGATTGAAGATCGAGGATAGAATCGAGGGAGCATCCAACTATACTTCATCGAGGTTTAGAATCATGCTCACATTGGAAGAGAATTATTTGGCTGAGTTTGTGGAGACCAAAGTTCCCGAACCTGAAGAAGAAGAAGAGAAGTTGCAATGGAGGAAGAAAGACATCAAGGCGAAGAAGTTGTTAGTTGATTCCGTCAAAGACCATATTGTTCCAATTGTCTCCAAGTTGAAGACTGCAAGGGAGATGTTCAAGACATTAGAGGAGATGTACGAAATCAACAACACCAATCAGGCTCTTGTACTAAAGCAACAACTACACCATGTGAAGATGGCGAAAGGAGAAGCAATGATTGTCTACTTCATGAGGATCTCGGAGTTGAGAGATCAGCTCTCTACAATTGGTCATGTGGTTGATGATAAAGATCTAACGATGCTTGTTCTCAATGGTCTTCCATTATCATGGGAGTCCTATATTCAAGGAACTAGTGCAAGATCCAAACTTTCAAAGTTTGATCGCTTGAGGGCCGATTGCGTCAATTGAGGTGAAGTTAGTCAGAGTTAAATCAATGGAGATAATTCTCAGGTCAATGGACTGCTCTGATGAAAATGGTGTGTCTCTCAATGTGAATACTTATTCTACTTTGCATTGTCAAGCAGTGTGCCAACTGACACCAACACTTGGCTAATCGACAGTGGTGCTTCACGACACATCATGGGGTTCAAGGAGCACTTATCAAGCTTGGTGGAGAGAGATTCATCCGAACAAGTCATCATTGGAGATGATGCTAGCTACTCCGTGAAAGGGATTGGGACCTCTACACTTCATTTGGATTCCGGCATCACACTTCAATTGAGCAATGTTCTTTATGTTCCAAGAATCAAGCGTAATCTCATTTCAATTTCAGCCTTGGAAGATAAAGGATATCAAGTTTCCTTCTCCAAAGGAAAAGTTCTAGTGTGGATGGAGAATTCTAGCTTCAAGGATGCTCAAGTAATTGGAGTTAGACATGAAGGTCTTTATAGGTGTCCTCTTCAAGCGTTGGTCCATGATTCTTCAAGTCTATGTGATCTTTGGCATCGGAGATTGGCTCACCTACACTTCCGAGCCTTACCTATCATGGAGAAGATGGTGTCAAGTCTTCCTAAGTTCAATCAAGAGCATGAAGGAACTTGCAAAGGTTGTGCATTAGGTAAGAATATAAAAGCTCCTTTCCATAGTGGAGAAAATAGATCTAAGTGCATTTTAGACCTTATTCATTCTGATTTATGTGGACCTATGTCTATTCCGTCTTTGAGTGGATTCTTGTATTATGTTTTATTTATTGATGACCACTCTAGAAAGACTTGGATTTATTTTTTGAAAACTAAAGAGTCTGAGGAAGTGTTAGGAAGGTTTAAGGAGTTCAAAGCTTTGGTAGAGAATCTTTCTGCTAAAAGAATTAAGGTCCTCAGATCTGACAATGGTGGAGAATACACCTCTAGTAGTTTTCAGAATTTTTGTATTGATGCAGGGATTAAGAGGGAGTTTTGTGTTCCCTATAATCCTCAACAAAATGGTGTTGCAGAAAGAAAGAACAGGACAATCGTGGAAGCAGCAAAGGCCATGATCCATGACCAAGATTTGCAAACCTTCTTATGGGCAGAACCTTCCAGGATGGCTGTATATGTTCAAAACAGAAGTCCTCACAAGGTCTTGGAGAATATGAATCCCGAAGAAGCCTTTACAGGAAAGAAGCCTGAATTCAGTCATTTGAGGATCTTTGGATGTCCTGTCTATGTTCATGTTCCAAAGGAAAAGAGAACAAAGTTGGAGCCTTCTGGCAAGAAGGGAATATTTGTTGGCTACAATGAGACATCAAAAGCCTATAGGATATACATTCCAGGATAGAAGTTGATAGAGATCAGTAGGGATGTCACATTTGAGGAAGATGTTGCATTCAGGAGATCTAGGGGCATTCATATGGAGATCGATAATGAAGAGTCTCCTCAAGATATGGAAGTTGACCATACTCCTGAGATTCAAAGGGAGATTTCAGAACCAAAAGAAGATATTGATCCTGTTGAACCCTTGGAACCTACTGATGGGCCTACTGACCTTGTTATTGGGAGAAAGAGACCTCTATGGGCCAGGCGTACTATGCAAGAGGCTGGAAGTTTTGCAGCTCCTAGAGGCACATTCAAAGAAAGTAAAAGGCCACATAAGTTCTCCAGTTAAGTTGCCTTAATGAGTCAGATTATTGAATCCCAGCCTACTTGTGATGAAGAAGCATCTAGTCAACAGGTTTGGAGAGATGCTATGGCAGAGGAGTACCAATCAATTCTTAAGAATGATGTTTGGGACATTGTTCCTAGACCCGAGGGCAAGTCTGTGGTATCTTCAAAATGGCTCTTCAAGATCAAGCATGCTACAGATGGGAGCATTGAGAAGTACAAGGCAAGATTTGTGGCTCGTGGGTTTTCTCAGAAAGAGGGAGTTGATTATGAAGAAACATTTGCTCCTGTTGCTCGCTATACTTCTGTCAGAACCATCATTGCTATTGCTGCATCTAGAGGATGGAAGATTCACCAAATGGATGTGAAGATAGTGTTTCTAAATGGTGTGATTGAGGAAGAAGTTTATATCGAGCAACCTGATGGATTTGAGGTTCATGGGAAGGAGTCTCATGTTTGAAAACTGAAGAAGGCCCTGTATGGTCTTAAGCAGGCTCCTCGTGCATGCTACAAAAGGATTGATCGTTACCTGTCAAGTTTGGGCTTCCTGAAGAATGATGTTGATTCTAATCTCTTACTTCAAGGTAATCAATGGCCGTGCATTAATTTTGGTCTTATATGTTGATGACTTGATTCTTACTGGAGAAGATCACCTGATTCTCAAGTGTAAGAAGGAGTTGACTTCTGAATTTGAGATGAAGGACCTTGGGCTCATGCATTACTTTCGTGGATTAGAAGTCTGGCAGAAACCAAATGAGATGATTCTAAGTCAAGGAAAGTACACCATTGATATACTTAAGAGGTTTGGTATGATGGATTGCAAATCCATTTCTACACCTATGGAGACCAACCTACATAAATTGAAGGAGGCTTGTTGTGACATTTTTCACACATCACCCCATTGCAAATGGGGACCCTCTAATTTTTGCTTCGTTTCCGTCTTTTGGCTTGATTTTGGTTTGTTTTGTTGTTGTCTCTCTTTTTGCCGTCTATCTTTTCGGGACGTTCCCGTCTGCGAGCTTAAATTTGAATTTGGCCAAGTCTAAAATTAGGGTTTTGAACTCTCCAACCGATTTAAAAATCAAATGAAGTAATCAAATTGAAAACGAGTTTAACATCGATGTCGGTATGCTTCTAGCGGCTCTCAGCAAATTTTCATCAAATTCCGAAGTACTTACTATTTTTAGTAAGTACGCAATTACGGCAATCACCCGCATTTTTGAGATTCGCAGTCACCTGCGACCGGAGCACATCGGCGCTCGTGCGCAAAATTTGAACTGAAACAGGCAACTTTCTATTTTTAGCAGTCCAGCTCCGGGACAAATTTCGGGCTTAGACGCAAAGTTTTTCTTTGCATGTCGGCATATTCCTTCTGGGTTTTTCGAGACCTTCGCAACAGTGTAACATGCAAAACAAGACGATAACTTTCAGAGTTCACCTTCAGAGGCTATTTTTAGGGTTTGCATGTCAGGGTTTCTTTTGCATGTCGGATGATTCTTTATGGGTTTTTCGAGAGCTACAAGTGATGTGACATGCAAAGGAAATAACCACTCAGTAAGGAACTTACTATTTTTAGCAGGTGTGTCCCTAGTGCTTCCAAGCACTTCAAAATCACAGTGATCGTAACGCTAAAGAAACGAGGGCAAACAAAGGTCATTTGATATGCATGCAGAGCAAATTAGGGTTTCCACTTTGAAACCGAAAAGAGGGGTAAAAAGGCAAATTTTCGAAAACCGGTGTAAACCACCGCATCAGCATCCTTCAGGCTTTCTGGGTAAAATTGGAAGTCAAACGGAGCACTTACTATTTATAGTAGTCAGTTTGAAACAGCTAAAATAGCAAATCAGTTGCATGCACCGATGCCGCAGTAAGGTCACGTGCTGAAGAGCACGTCATTCAAATTTCAAGTCAATCGGAGCTGTGGAGGTATTAGAAGCAAGCAGTTACTATTTATAGCAAATCACCTTCAAAAATATGCTATTTTTAGCAAGTCAACCCGAAATGGCAGTGTCAGCAGGGTAATGGAGTCATGAGGATCCAGTGTTCAAAATTTCAAATCAACCTGAGCTTCTGAAGTGTGAAAATTGAGAGACTTACTATTTATAGTAAGGCATGGGAAGCTGGCAGAGGAAGGTAAAAAATGTCTAAGTCTGAGTTTCATCTTGTAGCCTACTTCAAATGCGCCCAGCAAGTATTCAAGGTGTTTGAAAAAGTTTCTAACATGTTTCATCCTTCAGCCATGCCAAAATGCGCCCACATGCAAGCTAGTAGCATTCAAAAATTTTCTAAGTATGAAATTCATCCAACTAGAGGCATCAAATGTGCCCATATTAAGAGGAAGTCAAAGGAGTCAAAGATGTTAATCCTCCACACATGCTAAAATGCGCCCTCAAGGAAAAGCTGGTGAAAGTACAAAATATTCTAAGTTAAAAGTTCGTCCTCCTCACCCCCCTAAATGCGCCCATCCTGCAGCTATGTGAAAATGCGCCCACTTCCCACTCAAGTCAAAGAAAGTCAAATGTTTTATCCTCCTCCACTGGCAAAATGCGCCTAAGGAAAGAAAGGGTCAAAGAAGTCAAATGTTTTCATCCTGCATGAGGTGCAAAATGCGCCCAAATAGAGGCATGTGAGGACAAAAATGAGGAAGCCCAAGGGTCACTTGTTGGAGGCGTGGTAAAAGTTTTATCCTTCACACCTTGCTAAATGCGCTCAAGCTGGTCAACAAGTCAACAAATCTTCATCCTTCTTGCATGGGAAAATGCGCCCAAATGGGGCCATGTGAAGACAAGAGTTGAGGGCGTTGAAAATGCCAAGTGAGGGATGAATAGGCTAAGGCGTGGTTAATACTCCCCTCCAAGTATAAAGTGCTCCAAGGTAAGGTGAGGGTGGAGATGAAAGTGTTGCTAGGCGTGGAAGTGAAATATCTTCCTCAAGGTGCTAAATACGCCCATAGGGACATGAATAAAGATGAAATATCCTCGGCATTGGAAATGGAGATGAAGTGAAGTATGCTAGGCGTGGCTAGTTATTCCTTCCAAGAGTGAGGTGCGCCTAAGGTAAGGGTGAAGATAAAATACAAGGTGGTGAATAAAATAAAGGATGTGCCAGGCGTTGGGATTAAATATCCTCCATGACATGTGCCTTCAGGAAAATCTTCTAAGTGAGTCGATAAGATTTTCTCGCCAGAGCAAAATGGAAGAAGTCAAATAAAATTTTCTAAGGCAAATTTTCAAAATGCAAGGTGATTTAAAATTTCTCTAAGGCAAAATATTTTCTTCCTTAGAAAATACGCCTGGACATGAAGGTGATGAAGTTTTTCTTGAAGCACGAGCAGGATTGCCAGTGAAGGAGCCCGATAATGCCAGCTGCACAGAGTGGATAAAATATTTTCAAGTCAGAGCAACAGGATTTTCACAGATATGAAGAACGGCATCAAATTTGTTAAAGAAATTAATTTTTTTTCCAAGGTGCAAAATTCAAGAAAATTAAATGAACCCATTCGTTGTGCACCCATGAGTTTGACGCGCTCTGAAGGAAATTTTCTTCTGGGTATTGAAGATTATCGATGAGGAATGGATTTAAGGTCTTCCACAGCTTGCCGAGGTTTCTGTGATAAAGATTTCAAATGGGCACCAGGTTGACGAATTTTCCTAAAATTTGAGAAAATTTTCTAAGGCAGGGAAGAAAATGTGTTTTCAAGATAAAAATATGCCTTGGCAGACGAATTTGAAATCGAGTGCCTAGATAATTTTTGATCAAATTCCTGATGAAAGCATTTTTCTCGAGTCTGAGCTGGATGAAATATCAGAAGTAAAGTACGCCCAGGCAAAAGACAAGATGGGTTGAAAATTTGGCCAAGGCATGAAGGATTTGAACGCGAAGTTGGCTAAGGAAAAACGATGAGCCCTTGAAGTTAGAGCGTGAAAATCAGGTAAGTAAAGTGATTTTATATTATAAAGTGTTCTAATACTCTTCTCCTTGCTTGTTTTGCAGGAGGAACGTCGAGACCAGGTGGTGATGATTTGAAGCAAGTAGTTCAAGACGACATCTAGATCTCAAAGGAAGAAACTTGCAAGAAAATGGCTAAGTGTTGAGACTTGTATCACTCAAGTGACAAAGAGTGGAAGTTCAAGCAAGGTTGAAGAACAACGTCAAGAAGAAGATCAAGAGCAGTTGAACTCTAGATTCTATCAAATTTTATCTGAGGCAATCTTAGAGACTCTTTTACCCTCCTCCAAGCGATCAACAGAATTGGCTGAACGCGAACAACAGAGCAGTGTGAACGCATTTCAAAGCTGGAATCTTCTAGAAGATGGTGGCCATTAATTGCTCATTTATTGCCCCACTCTCCATTATGGCGGTTTTTAGGGCAAATCTTGTTTAGGGCTGAGGTGGCACAATCTGGGCCATCCAGTCGATTGTAATCTGAGCCGTCCGTTGGACTAGGCCAACTATAAAAAGGGGGAGTCCCCCTCATTTGTGTCTCATTAGAGTAGAAGTCGGAGTAGAGAGGCAACTAGGTGATAGCTTAGAGTAACTTAGTATAGATTGATAGTGTAGTTTGAAGAAGAGGGAAAGTTTTCCCCTTGAAAACTTTGTAAGAAATTGTTGTGAACACTCTCTCAATAAAAGAGTTTTTCATTGATGGTGAATTTCGTCTTTGTTGTGAGTAGCTAGCAAGGTTTCTTCGTCCTTCCGATTCAAATGGTAGCGTAAAATAGTTCAAAGTAGTATAATTTTCATTCCATGCAAGGAGATGTTTGAAGTATTCCGAGCCAATTTTTTTGTCTTTTTGGATTAACAGATTACAAGCAGTTCACCCGTTAAGGTTAGAGGAGTAAACCAAAACGTTCAAGAAGCAACTCTAACCAGAATGGCGCCGATGATGGCGAGCATTGGTCAGAGGATCCTCCTATTCTAAATGCAGGAAAGAACTCGACGTCAAGTATGTGCTACCCAATCCAATGCGGAGTGAGAGGCGACCATATGACGGAGTGAAAACTAAAAGAAATGCTTGAAAGAAACTACTGAAAGTTGAAGCACTCAACACCCAGAATGTGCTTGCTGACCCAGTGTGGGTAAGTAGCGACCATAGGGCGGAGATGGATTACATTCAATAACAAATGCGGAAAGAGAAAAGAACATTACAATCTGATAAGCAAGAACTTAAATGGCTGCCAGTACTACTGCCAGCATACAATTTGAAAGATGACAACTTGCTATCAATTATAAATCAGCGTATGTGTAATTGCAACAATATTAGTAACCTCTGTGCTGAGAAATGAAACTAAAATGGAGATAGTATGTGACAGATCCAACCTTGTCCAAGCTTGGCAAATCTCAATGAAGTCTCCACAACGCTTGAAGGATTCTCACCACCATCCGATGTAGAAGTTGCAGATTTCTGCTCACTGTATATCAGACCTGCACCTTACAGTGAATAACCAGCAACATATAGAACCCTTGTATTGCTCGGAACTCCCTTAATACTTATTCAAACAACCTAAAACTGAATGCAAAACATTCATATGATGGAGGCGCCTAAATCACAACCAAAGAATAGACCTAAAAGGCAAAGAACATTTAATGCATGAATTTCAAGAGACTGAAAAGTACGGCCCAGCCAGGAAGGGCGATTTCTTATTTTAAAATTCAGATCTGCTTCAAAAATTCTATAAACCTTCAAACATGGGCGCTTGGCCAAAACGGAAGGAAAGAGACAATACCCACAACCTAATTTTTTGTCTTTTTTGAGTTACAAGTAAAAAGGCGAATCTGCTATAGTAAACAAGCAATTCTAAAACATGGCTAATATGCAGAACAGAAATCTAATATGCAATACGCAGATTACAATGCACAATAATCAATGATCACAAATCTAGACTAAGAATCATCACTAGTCGTTGTTTTACAAACGAGAAGAGATGCCCAATGCTAGGAGGCCTTCATTCCTCGAAGCGATTCCAGAGCCAATCCGGCAGCATAACAGTATATTTGTCCAAAGATGAAGAAATGATGCACAAGACTTCTTTTTATAAGTTCCGTTTGACTTCACGAAACCCTAAAATCCAACTCAAAGTTCAAACCCTAACTCTTCCTTCAATATGGCGTCCTTTTCACCTTTAGCTCAATAATCATATTTTAATTAAAACATCACCTTGATAAATGCGCCCCAATTAATTTGCTTTGACTTAGGAGAACTCATCAAATATTAAATATAACCTTAATGAAGGCGCCACCCTTTGAGTCCACCTTTTAAAATAACTTTAAGTCATTCGACTAGGCCAAGGTGATAAATAACATTTTAATTATAATGTTATTTTTAAGTGAAACGAGCTCGACTTCCCAGAACTGCATTCTGAAGCCCAAAACTGAATACGCCACTTGAATCAACTGAAGGGGAAAGTCAACTATCTGATACCATCCTGTTTACTGCCAAAAATAGAATTTACTAAAAATAGTAAATTCCAGAAAATGCTCTAAATGCCGAGATGAACATACCCCTGTGAAGCTCTCTGAAAACCCAGAAAGGATCCGCCATTGAATCCATCATCTCTGAGCAATGACTTCCTCAAAAATAGGAAACCCTAATTTAACTTCCGACTAGCCTTCGGGTTCCCAAAGAAAGGCCAACGGTCACTGGAAATGTCAGGTTTGAGAAGGGGACATTACAGTCCGCCCTCCCCAAGATTGCTTGTCCTCAAGCAATCGCAAACTAGGATGCTGCAATATCTCATCACTTTCCCAAGTTGCATCCTCCATAGGCAGGTTCTTCCACTTAACCAAACATTCTCTGATAGTTCTATTCCTCAAAGAACGTTCTCTGACATCAAGTATCTCCTCGAGAACTAGAACCAACTGTCCCTCTTCATCCAACGGTGGCAACTGTGAAGAAGCAACCACATTGTGTCCAAGTGCCTTCTTGAGGCAAGACACGTGGAAGACGTTATGCACTCTGCTATCTGAAGGTAGCTCTAATTCATAAGCTACTGCCCCAACCTTTCTGATGACCCTAAATGGTCCATAGAAGTGAGGTTTGAGCTTCTCAGCTCCACTCTTCTTGAGAGTAGACTGTCTATAAGGTTGTAAACGGAGATAGACCATATCCCCAACCTCAAAAGAACGCTCTACACGCCTCTGATCAGCATACAACTTCTGCTGATTTTGTGCAATCTGCAAATTATCCTTCAAGGATCTCATTATGTCTTGACTATGCTGCAACAAATCCTTGGCTAAAGGTGCCTTGCTGTCATCAAACACCAAATCTGCAAAGCTGAGTGCTTCATACCCATAAAGTGCCAATAAAGGAGACATCTTAATCGACATGTGGAAGGTAGAGTTGTAGCAGTACTCGCCTATATGCAGCCATTTGACCCAAGCTTTCTGTTGTTCTCACACATAATTTCTCAAGTAGCCTTCCAACCACTTGTTCACCACTTCTGTTTGCCCATCAGTTTGGGGGTAATAACTCGTGCTTGGAGTGAGCACAGTACCACTCATTCTGAAAACTTCCTGCCAAAAGGTACTTAGGAACTTGTTGTCCCTATAACTTACAATATTCTTTGGCAACCCATGCAGCCTAAACACTTCTCGAAAAAACAAATCTGCAACTTGGGCTGCAGAGAAAGTGCTGGTAATGGCAAAGAAATGAGCAAATTTGGTTAATCTGTCGACAACCACGTAAATACAATCCTTCCCTTGGGCCTTGGGCAACCCCGTGATGAAATCCATCGAAATACTTTCCCATTTTTGATTGGGAATTGGAAGTGGTTGCAGCAAACCGGCTGGCAATGTATGCTCATTTTTATTTGCTTGACAAACAGGACATTCCTGAATGTAGCATTGAACCTCTCTCTTCAAACCTTTCCAAGAAAACCTTTCTCGGATCTGCCTATAGGTCTTGAAAAAGCCTTGGTGACCAGCAACTGGAATGTCATGAAAATTCAAAAGAATCTTCTTCTTGAGCTTAGAATCAGCCACTAGAAAGATTCTTCCCTTATAACGGATCAATCCCTCAACCACCTGGTACCTTTCATCATGGAAAGTACCTTCCAGAATGCTGGTTGCAAACTGATTTTTGGCATAATCAGCAAGCAACATGTCTCTCCAATCTGCAGTAAGCTCACACAATGAGCTAAGATGAGGCCTTCTGGAGAGAGCATCGGCCACGACATTATTTTTCCCTTTGACATATTCAATGTCAAAGTCGTAAGCTTGAAGCTTACTCACCCATTTCTGTTGCCTCTCATTTAAATCCTTCTGGTGCATAAAATGCTTGAGGCTATTGTGGTCAGTCTTAACCACGAATTTGTTCCCCACCAAGTACTGCCTGAACTTGGCTAATGCATGCATAATAGCAAGCATTTCTTTATCATAGATTGAGTATGTCCTCTCAACACCCCGTAACTTCCTACTTTCAAACACGATAGGGTGTTTGTCTTGCATCAGGACAGCCCCCACTCCTTCACCTGATGCATCACATTGCAGCTCGAATGGCTTGGAGAAATCCGGGATAGCCAAGACTGGGCACGAACTCATGATCTTCTTGAATTTATCAAAAACAATTTGAGCCTTTTCTGACCAAGCAAAGGCTCCCTTTTTGGTGAGATCAGTAAGGGGGGCAGCATTCTGTGAATACCCCTTTACGAATCTCCTATAAAAACCACAAAGACCCAAAAAACCTTTCAACTGGGTCAAGCTCTCAGGAGGTGGCCAATCAACTACTGCTTTGATTTTTTCTGGATCCACCTTCACTCCCTCAGCACTGATTATGTGGCCAAGGTACAGTAACTCCACCATTCCAAATTCACATTTGGAAGCTTTGGCAAATAAGCTCTCAGATTCCATGATACTAAGCACTTCCTCCAAGTGCTTGAGGTGATCCTCCCAAGTCTTGCTGTAGATCAGAATGTCATCAAAAAATATCAGCACAAACCTTCGTAACTGATTCTGGAAGACACGGTTCATGCAAGACTGAAAGGTAGCGGAGCGTTAGTCAACCCAAATGGCATGACTAAGAATTCAAAATGGCCATAGTGGCATCGGAAAGCTGTCTTTTCCACATCTGATCCCCTCATTCGTATCTGATGGTAACCCGACCTCAGATCAATCTTCGAAAAGAACTTAGCCCCATGTAGCTCATCAATGAGCTCATCTATCCTGGGAATGGGGTATCTATTTTTTATGGTGCTTTGGTTCAAAGCACAATAGTCCACGCACATGCGCATGGTACCATCCTTCTTTTTCACAAGAACCACTGCAGATGCAAAAGGGCTCTTGCTTGGGCGTATGAAACCCATCTCCAAAAGTTCCCGAATATTCTTCTCGATCTCATCTTTTTGCCTCTTCGGATACCGATATGGAGTTGTGATCACCGGTTTGGCTCCTTCTTTGAGCTCTATGATGTGTTCTGAACCCCGTTCAGGTGGTGGTCCAGGAGGCAAATCTGCAAAGACTTTGCTCTTCTTCGTGAGTAGTGACTGGATATCAGGAGGTTGGTCACGTTTAGTCTCAACAGGACTAGCAGGAAGTATCATGCATTCGGCAACCCACTCAGCTTGATCGTGACGGATCAGCTTTGCCATTCTTTTGAATGACACTACTCGAGGACCCCCATTGGACATGCCTCTCAAAACTATCTTCTTCCCATCTGATTGGAACTTCAACTCCATAGTCTGCAGATTCAAAGAGATCTCTCCAAGAGATCGCAGCCATTGAATGCCTAGAACGGCATCAGTATCCCCAATATGAACTACATAGAAGTCATCCTTGACTTCGTAGTTGCCCAACTGCATGGTCATGTTAGATATTTTCTTGGTGCAAGTAATATGAAAACCATCGGCAACCATGACCTTGAATCCTTCGAACTCCTCTGTTTGCAGCCCCTTCTTGGCTACCACAACTTCATCAATGAAGTTATGAGTTGCTCCAGTATCGATCAAAGCAACGATTCGCTGCCCTTTGACCATCCCACGAACCTTGAATGATTCGTTTCTTTGAAAACTGGAAAGTTGAGCTAAAACTCCACCACTTCCCTTCTCATCTCCGGACTCTTCTGGAGCTCTATCTTCTTCATTTCCTTCAAAATCAGATTGCTGGTCGGAAAAATCAGAACTACTTTCCCCAGCAGAATAGTACTCAATCTGATTGAACTTGACCCCTTTAGGGCAAACATGGTCTTGAGACCATTTTTCCTGACACCGAAAACACAACCCCTTTCTTCTGAGTTCATTCAGGGTTTCTTGATCCAACCTGGTGACATGGGGATTGCGATTCTTGAACTCCTTGTTCTGAGGTCTCAAATGATTTTTATGCTGAGGCCTTTTTCCTTTATCCCTTTTCTGAAAAGGGGAGTTTGACTGAAATTTTGCCTTAGGAGCAGCCCACTCCATGTTTCTTGCCTTTTTCATGGCCTCTTGCAGTGTTGGAGGATCAAAGGCTTTAATCCAGCCTTTGAGGGGTTCTGTCAACCCTTCACTAAAAAGAATCACCAATCTCCTTTCCGTGATTCCAGTCACCATGACTGAGAGTCTCTGAAACTCGCGATGTAGGCTTCAACTGTGCCATACTGTCTCAATTGAGCAAGCTCTCTGAAATGGATCTCAGGATCTTTTTTCTCAAACCTTTCGATGAGCCTAGTGGTGAACTCATCATATGTTGTGATAGACCGATGGCCTAGAGTGACGAGGCCATGGTACCACCACTCGTGCGCCACCCCATCAAGGTGTAGCGTAGCGAACTTGATCGCTTCTTCTTCCGCCATTGGTCTAAGAGCTAGATAATTATCCAGCTTTTGAATCCAAGCTCGGGCTGAACTTGTATCACTCCCATCAAAATGAGGAAGTATAACTTTGTTGACAGCTTGGTACAAGTCTCCTTGATTTGATGGTCTTCTTTGATCAAAGTTTCTTCCTTGCCCTTTGTTCTTCCTCTTATGATCCATGAAATCATTGAAGGACATGTCCATCTTGATGTCGACAGGTAGAGAGTCATACTCTGTACGGCCAACCCTCAACTGCTCCACCCATGAAGCATTCTCTTCAGGTTCTGGCTGATTGACTACAGGAACTAAAAAAGTGGGCTTGAATGGTCTGGAAGAGATGTAAGTGTTGTTTGACACTGTCCGGGCTGCATGCTCATCATGCTGGTTGGAAGCACTATGCTCCCCTCTGTGGCCTGAGTTGTTCTGTGGAACATTATTCTGTCCCATTCTCCCCATCATGAAAGATACCATGTCCATCAAGGCATCCATCTTTTTTCCAAAATCCTTCCCGGGACTCGTAGATCTCTCTCCTCCTTTTCCACTGTCATCTCTGTTGCCAGAACTTCTTTCACCGCCACCAAGAATCCTTTCATTTCTTTCATTATCCCCCATTTCTGTTTCTTGTGAAGGCTCCCAATTCGCCCTCAAAATCCCTGAAGCTGTTTGACCTTCTGGAGGTTGATAAAACTGTGTCTGAACTGTATCCCTCTTGTATACTCTTGCCAAATACCTCTGTTCTCTGTCACTCATAGAAGGCTGATTTCACAGGATGGCAGGATGCGTGGCTCTGATACCACTGAAGAATTCCGAGCCAATTTTTTTGTCTTTTTGGATTAACAGATTACAAGCAGTGCACCCGTTAAGGTTAGAGGAGTAAACCAAAATGTGCAAGAAGCAACTCTAACCAGAATGGCGCCGATGATGGCGAGCATTGGTCAAAGGATCCTCCTATTCTAAATGCAGGAAAGAACTCGACGTCAAGTATGTGCTACCCAATCCAATGCGGAGTGAGGGGCGACCATATGACGGAGTGAAAACTAAAAGCAATGCTTGAAAGAAACTACTGAAAGTTGAAACACTCAACACCCAGAATGTGCTTGCTGACCCAGTGTGGGTAAGTAGCGACCATAGGGCGGAGATGGATTACATTCAATAACAAATGCGGAAAGAGAAAAGAACATTACAATCTGATAAGCAAGAACTTAAATGGCTGCCAGTACTACTGCCAGCATACAATTTGAAAGATGACAACTTGCTATCAATTATAAATCAGCGTATGTGTAATTGCAACAATATTAGTAACCTCTGTGCTGAGAAATGAAACTAAAATGGAGATAGTATGTGACAGATCCAACCTTGTCCAAGCTTGGCAAATCTCAATGAAGTCTCCACAACGCTTGAAGGATTCTCACCACCATCCGATGTAGAAGTTGCAAATTTCTGCTCACTGTATATATCAGACCTGCACCTTACAGTGAATAACCAGCAACATATAGAACCCTTGTATTGCTCGGAACTCCCTTAATACTTATTCAAACAACCTAAAACTGAATGCAAAACATTCATATGATGGAGGCGCCTAAATCACAACCAAAGAATAGACCTAAAAGGCAAAGAACATTTAATGCATGAATTTCAAGAGACTGAAAAGTACGGCCCAGCCAGGAAGGGCGATTTCTTATTTTAAAATTCAGATCTGCTTCAAAAATTCTATAAACCTTCAAACATGGGCGCTTGGCCAAAACGGAAGGAAAGAGACAATACCCACAACCTATTTTTTTGTCTTTTTTGAGTTACAAGTAAAAAGGCGAATCTGCTGTAGTAAACAAGCAATTCTAAAACATGGCTAATATGCAGAACAGAAATCTAATATGCAATACGCAGATTACAATGCACAATAATCAATGATCACAAATCTAGACTAAGAATCATCACTAGTCGTTGTCTTACAAACGAGAAGAGATGCCCAATGCTAGGAGGCCTTCATTCCTCGAAGCGATTCCAGAGCCAATCCGGCAGCATAACAGTATATTTGTCCAAAGATGAAGAAATGATGCACAAGACTTCTTTTTATAAGTTCTGTTTGACTTCACGAAACCCTAAAATCCAACTCAAAGTTCAAAACCTAACTCTTCCTTCAATATGGCGTCCTTTTCACCTTTAGCTCAATAATCATATTTTAATTAAAACATCACCTTGATAAATGCGCCCCAATTAATTTGCTTTGACTTAGAACTCATCAAATATTAAATATAACCTTAATGAAGGCGCCACCCTTTGAGTCCACCTTTTAAAATAACTTTAAGTCATTCGACTAGGCCAAGGTGATAAATAACATTTTAATTATAATGTTATTTTTAAGTGAAACGAGCTCGACTTCCCAGAACTGCATTCTGAAGCCCAAAACTGAATACGCCACATGAGTCAACTGAAGGGGAAAGTCAACTGTCTGATACCACCCTGTTTACTGCCAAAAATAGAATTTACTAAAAATAGTAAATTCCAGAAAATGCTCTGAATGCCGAGATGAACATACCCCTGCGAAGCTCTCTGAAAACCCAGAAAGGATCCGCCATTGAATCCATCATCTCTGAGCAATGACCTCCTAAAAAATAGGAAACCCTAATTTAACTTCCGACTAGCCTTCGGGTTCCCAAAGAAAGGCCAACGGTCACTGGAAATGTCAGGTTTGAGAAGGGGACATTACAATGTTAGCTGTGGAATGTGGTGTTTGATCTAAGCAACTTCGTCTATCCATACCACTAGTGTATTTGCTGATGGTGAATGCGCCTTGTGTGGTCAAATGGAATATCATGTACTTAACTTCGATCATGATTTGTATGTCTATATGCGTCGTTGTGATGGTATTTTCATGCTAAGTTGTGATCTGAACACCTTGAGCTACTCCTTTGAAGATTGCACCGACTCCGTGGAAGCTGTCCGATGCGAGGCAAAGCGAAGTCCGGTTGAGAGTTTGCTGAAGCCAAGCTCCATATCCCACATTTAGAATAGATTTAGACTCTCTAAACCTTACACCATTTCAATTCAGTACTTTCTGATTAGAATAGGAAACCCGCGCTTCATAGACAAATCTTCCGAGCATTTGAATTCCTTTCCCCGCCATTGAACAATTCCATAAGTCCCCTTGAAATACCAGCAAATCACATCGAGCCAACTGAACCTATTCGCACTGAAAGAACCTTGGAGTTGAACGAATGAACTTTCTTGCAATCTTAGCATGCTGGATACTTTGATCAAGAGAGAATAGGGTAGCCGTTGGCGACTTTATTCTGTGTTGGTGCAGTCAGGAAAAACACATCAACAAGGCTGCAACTAGCTCAGACTTGGTGGATCCAACATTGTACAGACAGCCGATTGGGTCCTGGATGTATCTAGTTAACACTAGACCATATATTTGTTATGCTGTGAGTGCACTTAGTCAGTTCATGTGTGAGCCGAGACAGATACATCTTGTTGCAACTAAACATATCTTGAGATACTTGCATGGCACAGTTGGATATGGGTTGAGGCATTCTTCAGATGCAGACTTGGAGCTACATGGTTATACTAATTCTGATTGGGCTGGGTTTGTCACAGATCGGAAGAGCACCTCTGGTTGTTGTTTCAGTTTGGGTTCTGTTATGATATCCTGGTGCAACAAGAAGCAGTCATCTATAGCATTGAGTACAGCAGAGGCAGAGTATATTGCAGCTTGTATGGCAGCTCGGGAAGCAGTATGGCTTCGTAAGCTCCTTGCAAGATTGTTTGGACAATCAATGGAGCCCACTATCATTCATTGTGATAATCAGAGTTGCATGAAGCTTTCTGTCAATCCTATGTTTCATAACAGAACCAAGCATGTTGAGATCAAGTACCACTATATTAGAGATATGGTATTGCGGAAGGCTATACAGTTGAGGTATATCAGCACTGATGAGCAGACGGTAGACATTCTCACCAAGCCTCTATCCAGAATCAAGTTTGTGTACTTTCGAGATAAGCTTGGTATGGTGGAGAATCCAGCCTTAACTGAGAAAGAGTCTCAGTATCAGTGAGCCTGTTTAATGAGTTCTTCTCTGTGAGAGAAGTTCAAGGTGAAATCCCTTGTTAATGCATTTCTCTTTGAGATTTGAGGTGAGAGCCCTTGTTTCCACCCTCTGAGAGAGTCATGGTGGATGTCATGTGTGAGACTCCATGACATATTTTGTACTTGTGTTTCACCCTCTAGGAGAGCCATGGTGAAAGTCATGTTGAGGTGACAACATCACGCAAGTGATGAACACTTGTACACACCATAGTATGGTTGTAGCCATTATGGTTGATATCGTGTTGAGGCGATATCTAATATCACGATGAGGTGATATTCTTCTTTTCACTTATGGGTGTAGCCATAGTGATAGACATCACGATGAGGTGATTTGTCTTGTGCAGCTCGAAGTATCCTCCCTAGTTGAGAGGGAGTGTTAATGTTTATATTACAGCTTCAGTCGTATTCTTCCAACCTATCGATTGTTCTTGATTGAATAAATTAAATAATAGCAAATGAGGCTATTTAATTTATAAACTTCAAAAGGCACGATTTTTATTAATGAAGAGTCACATTTTATGAGGCCGACCTCTCACTCCTCTAGGTGCAATTATCTATGAAGAGACTTCATTGGTGGCCGACTTCTTAATTAGTAAATGTTATATTACTTGTTAAGGCCGACTTGAAGATAATTGAAAAGGCGCATCTCATTCTCCACTCATGTATATATGCTTGTTGAGTTTCATTCATTGATCATCAAGTTAAGTTCGATATCATTTTCTGTATGTGCGAGTTCTCTTAAGGCAGTCGAGTTTACCATTGAAGAAGGTCTTTATCCTATTGCAGACTGTGTTCTTCATCAGATTGTCTCAGTCTGTTGCATCAAACTGTTGTGCATGTATTAGGCTCTCATATTGGCCTGAATTGTAAAAGGAGACTTCTTTATTGATTCAATAATATAAGAGATTTTATTGGCTGGGTTTTTCTCCCTCAAGAGGAGGGTTTTCCCATGGTATCTATTGTGTATTGTGTTGTTTTTTGAATTAATTTATGTGCATTCAAACCTGTTCATGAAAATTTAACACCAAAAAGTAAATATTATTTTAAATGGCCAACTACAAAAGTGGTGTTCATTTTAAGAGGAGAAATATTATATTATTTTAAAAGTGAATTGCCAAAGATGGGCATGAAGGTTTAAGGAGATTAAAAGCAAAAGTAAATGATTATTCATTCATTCAGATTATTATTATTTGCAAAATGGAGAGAGCTGAGCGACAGGATTTGCAAGCATGGAGTTTCAAGCTATTTTGAGGATGGAAACCCTCGAATAGGATAGAGCTTATAGGTGTGAGAGATCACCCAAAGACTCTCGATCGAATGGTCACATACAAAGATCATTATTAGAATTTTCACAGGAATTTAGAAGAATAATTAATCAGTTTTCAGAATTTCTTATTACAGATCAGAATAAACAACAAATTTCATTGCTGATCCACTTCTTAACTAGCACGTGGGAGATTGCAGATTCATTACAGATTGTAAAAGACTCCAAGCTGGCCATACTAGTCAGATATATCTCTCCCAGCAGGTCATACAAACTGTCAAGGCGTGAGGGTTTGGTTGCAGCAAAAAACATCATCATTTGTTGGCACGTATGGGGCTCTTCAAGGAGGCTGTACAGCATATGAGGATGTGGGATTTTTAGGAGAAAATCTCTAAGGTTAAAGGACTACATACAAACAAATCTGAGGCATCCAAGTTCTGCCCTAACATCAACAACAATTTTGAAGTAAGAAAAAGACCAATTCAGGAGTGATGCCTAGGGTTTGGTGCCTTCAAATTGCAGATATCAGAAATCGAACCTATAGATGTAATTTCCAGCAAATGGGTATGTGTTAGAAACATTCAAATTGCAATAATATCAACTAGGCACCTTTCCTTTATGCATTATTTCTTGCTATTTTGCATTTTAGCATTTATCTCTTATTTCACATCAAAATTGGCAAAAACACAAAAAAAACAAAAACAAATCAAACAAAAAATAGATCTGAAACCCCAAGGGGATATCATAGTGGTATTAGAGCACAAAATCTACTACCAGCTTGTGCAGTTAATTCATGAGTGAACAAGAACAGGTTAGGGTTCATGGCAATGGAAACCTCCACAGTTGCCGGAGGGACAAACTATTATAGGTGCATTGGGTATTGACAGTTCTCAAGAATTACCCAGGCATTTATCTAGTGGCAATGAGAGCATTGCAGGTACAATGGCACATAGAAAAGAAACATGCTAGCTCCCTTAGCCCTAGCTCTAGAACGGAGCAGAAATTTGACACCATGTTGGACATGATGGCAGATCTCTTGCATAAAATGAATCAGAACACTACCCCTAGCCATATAGTGCATCTTGAGGAGATTGGTTGCTCCCATGAACAACCTGAGGACAGGCTAAGGACTCCAATCTTCCCCACATCTAGACCCGTACAAACTACTTTCACACGTAGGACTGAGACACATGTTCGCCCAGAGATGCCTCTGGAACAACTGGTGTCCATGGTTGATGAGGTCAGAGCCAAGCATGCGGAGTACATTTCACTTCCTCCTGATATCAAGAATTTATTGATTTTGGATCAATTCATGAACTAGAGGAGACAAAGAGCAATGGTAGTTGGCAGGTTGGAGACTAGACCACTCTAGGGTACTAGAGGTTTCTAGCAGGCAGTGGGCAAGATTTCTTTATAGCATTTTGAGCTGGAAATAAATGCACATCACGTGCCTAGATTCAAAAGTTAGACAATTACCTCTCCTTGAGGCCCATGCTTGAGGAAGAGGCAATCAGGTTTGCCATGTTGCATTTAGATGGCCTAGCTCACAAGTGGTGGTACCACGGGTTGGTGACATTATGACACAGGTCAATCACCACTTACGATGAGTTCACTAATAAACTCATCAAGCGCTTTGATAGGAGAGACCTGTTGTGACCTTTTCACACATCACCCCATTGCAAATGGGGACCCCCTAATATTTGCTTTATTCGCGTCTTTTGGCTTGTTTTTGGTTGGTTTTTCCCGTTGTCTCTCTCTTTGTTGCTTGTCTTTCCGGGGATGTGCCTGTGTCAATTGAAATTTTGGCTAAGTCTGTTGAATTAGGATTTGCATTTCTCACATCAATTTGAGGTCAAATCAAGTTTGGCTAACATTGTTGTCAGGACGGCTACAAACAAGTTTCCACTGAGTTTTCACCAAGTTCCGACAACTTACTATTCTTAGTAGGTACTTGATTTGAGGCATTTTCTCAACACAGTTGAAATTTTGACCGATACACTGCATTTTGAGCACCTTGAGCTATCTGCCTGCAAATTTTGAGCTGAAACAGACAACTTACTATTTTTAGCAATCCTGCCTTCGAAGGTCATTTTTAGGGTTTGCCTGTTGGACTTTCAGATGCATGTCTGGAGATTATTTGTGGGTTTTTTGAGACCTTCGCAGTGATATAGCATGCAAAATGAGATGATGAATTTCAATGATTCACGCTTCAGAGGCTATTTTTAGGGTTTGCATGCAAGATTTCTCAATGCATGTCAGCATAATCTTTCTGGGTTTTCCGAGAGCTTTGCAACGAGGTAACATGCAAACAGAGTTGATCACTTTTCCAAGACTTGCTATTTTTAGCCAGTGCTCGCATATTGATAATTTTTCTGGGTTTTTTTGGGTTTCTTGAGATCTCTCGGGCTGTGTGACATGCAAACTCATCCGGCAATGAGAAGATCACTATCTCGGACACTTACTATTTTTAGTAGGATCACTCCGGCAGCTGCCCAGCACTTCAGAATCACGAACACAGCAACATGAAACAGGAACGGGGTCAAACGGAGACCATTTGAGCAACATGCAAGTCAAATTAGGGTTTCCAGCTTCGGAACCCAAAATGAGAGGTCAAACGTCAGAATTTTCGAAAACCGGTGTATCCCATTGCGATCAACATCTTTCAAGGAGTCCACTGGTAAAATTTGAAGGCGATCTGAGCACTTACTATTTATAGTAAGTCACTTCTGAAACAAGGCTATGGACGGCTCAGATTACAATCAGATGGATGGCCCAAATTGTGCCACCTCATCCCTAACCCTAAAAAGAGTGGAGTAATAAATGAACAATTAATGTCCACCATCCTCTAGAAGATTCCTATTTGTAAACGTGTTCACACTGTTCTTCTTCCTGACTGCAAATTGGATGAGTCTGGTCACCACTGCTTCAATTTCTTGGACTGGTAGGGCAGGCTCCTCAATCTGAAACTTCAATGCTGCAACTTTTAAATTTGTTTGCATTTTGAGTTGTACGAAGCACGTTGGAGAACATCTTTTGAGTCATCGAAGGACTTTACACTTAAGGAGGATTTCTCTACTTTGCTCTTTATCCCATTCCATTGTCATTCTTTAACATTGAAGCCTTTTGTTCACTCCCCATCGCTAGCCTTGAGGGCGTTTTAGTGCTTGAGGATGATCTTCTCAGTTGTCACTCTTCAACTCTTCAACGTCTGAGCCTTCATTATTCTTCAATCCTTGATCCTGAAGGATTCTCCAATCTTGGACTCGACCCGTTCTCCTTTGCCATCTACCTCTCTGAATTGAATGCATGTTAAGTTATCCCAACACTTAGCCATTTCTTGCAACTTTTCTTCTTTCGAGGTTGAAATGTAGTCTTGGAGTACTTGCTTCATCGCTTCAAGTCATCGCCCTTGGCCTCAGTGTTCACCTTGCAAAACAAGCAAGGAAAAGAGCATCAAAACACTTCATAATATAAATCCACTTCACTTCCCTGATCTTGACGTTTTGATCTCCAAGGCCTGAGTGATCTCTTCATTTTTCTCTGGCAAATCTTGCTTTCTCCATAACCTTCCATCATCTGTAAGCTGGGTGTATAACACCTATGCTTCATATTCCAATGCTTTAAACAAATTTCATCTTCCTCTAGGACATATTTAAGAGATGCATTTTCATCTTATTGTTTCACTCATTTCTCCATCTTTTCTCAGGGCGCATCTAGGGACCTAAGCTTCCATTTTCATTCCTTAGAGAATTTGACCCATCCAGAGCCTAGATGCACCTGACCCCTTCTTCCTTCTTTTTCTATGCCTTAGAAATTTTAACACACCTCGATATTTATGCCTTAGAAATAATTTATTTCCTCTAGAAGATTCATCAACCAGGCGCCCAAGTAAAATCTCCACTTTAAAATCTCTGGCAATGTCTAAAAAACTTCGAGATCATCTCCTTGTTGAAAATATTCAATACCCAGAAGAAAATTCCCCTCGGAAAATGCATAATCCATGTGTATACGGACGAAAGGGTACATTTAATTTTTTTATTTTCAACCTTAGAAAAATATTTCATCACCAAAGTTTACCTTTACTTTTCCCTTTCACGTTTTCCTTGCCTTAAGAAAATTTTCAAATCACCATTTCAAACTAGGCGCATTTTCATGTATTTACTGCCATTTTGTGCCTTAGAAAATTTTCTAGCCTCTTCAACTTGCAAGGGTGCATTTGAGAGGTGTTACTTCCAATTTTACTGCCTTAGAATATTTTCTTCATGGCATCTCTACCTTGGGCGCATTTGGCACTATGTGCTTCCATTTCTCCATGCCTTAGGCATTTTCCAACCTCAACTTCTTCTTTGTTTTCTTCAGGCGCATTTGAGGGTATGGGGTTTCATTTTCAACACTTAAACAAATTTTCACCAACTCCAGGCACATTTCACCCTTTAGACTTCCATTTTACTTGCCTTAGAAACTTTTTACTTGATTCTTCTTGGATGGAGCATTGTAACGACCTGTTCCTTGCGTAAAAAAAAACTTTCCAATTCTCACTTAAAACATGTAAAGGTAACAAGTAACAAAGATAATACAATAAAATTTCTTCCTTTCTTTATTGATAAACACGTACAAGTTACAATATGTTTCCCCATGAGTTTCATTTTCATTACAAATATAAATCAGAATTAAAAAGTAATACAGCTACATACATAGCTCGTAAGCTTTTGTACAAATAGAAGTAAGAAGGTCCACGAGTTCGTCCTTTCAAATCTTGATACATCGGCCGCCTGTTGCGGAGGAGAAACATCACTCGGGCGCTTTTCCGCCAACCATGGACTTATAATGCAGTCCTGTTGTGACCTTTTCACACATCGCCCCATTCAAGATGGGGACCCCCTTTATTTTTGCTCTGTTCCGGTCTTTTGGCTTGGGTTTTTCCTCGCTCTCTCGCTCTGTCTCTTTTCTGGTGTCCGTCTCTCCGGGGGTTGTGTCGTCATTGAGCTTAAACGCAAAATATTGGCCAAGTATAAAATTAGGGTTTCATCGTTTCGGGCCAATTCAAGATCAAGTAAAGTGAGAAAATTGAAAATTGAACTTAACATTGTTATCAGCAGGCATCTAGCGGGCTTCCAGCCAAATTTCGTCAGATTCCGAGATACTTACTATTTTTAGTAAGCCTGCAATTCCAGGCAATTTGTCAGCGTTTTTTGAGATTCCGATCATCACACAGCATTCAGAGTACATCAGACTGCTTGCATGCCAAATTTGAGCAAAATTGGACAACTTACTATTTTTAGCAGTCCGGCTTCCAGGGCAGATTTCAGGGTCCAGATGCAGAGATTTTCTTTGCATGTCTGGATATTCCTTCTGGGTTTTTCGAGACCTTCGCGACGATATAACATGCAAGTCGAAATGACCACTTTTAGCATTCAGCCTTCCGAGGCTATTTTTAGGGTTTGCATGTCGAGCTTTTCTTTGCATGTTGGGTGATTCCTGGTGGGTTTTTCGAGACCTACGCGATGGTGTGACATGCAAACAAGGATTCTCACTCAGTAAGAACTTGCTATTTTTAGCGGGTATGCCCCGGCGGTAAACTTCCAATGATTGATTCGAGTTGATCGCGGTGTTGCATAAGCGAGAAAGCAAAGCGGATCTTTTGTCACAGCATGCGAGGCGATTAGGGTTTCCAGCTCACGGGCCTAAAATAGGCATCAAAAGTCAAAATCTTGAAATCGATGTAAACCCACTTTGCGGTGGTGTCGCTAAACTATCTGCTTTGGTGAAATTCGAGGGTCAAGCAGACACTTACTATTTATAGTAAGTCAAATTGAAACGATGCTAAAAATAGTAAATCAGTTTGCATGCATTCGATTAATGCGACTGACCGAGGTCGCGGTGGACCGCCCTCATTCGAATTTCAACTCGATCGGAGCTTGGGAGTTATCAGAAACAAGAGCTTACTATTTATAGTAAGCCACCTTCAAAAACAGGTTATAAATAGCAGGGTGACTAAAAGTGGCAGTGTTGACAGATTGATAAAGTCGTGAGGATACTACGTTCAAAATTTCCAGGCCATTAGGAGCTTAGAGGTATAAGAGTCGAGAGAAAACTTACTGTAAATGGCAGGAACTGCGTATGGCGGGATGATAGAAAATTTTGTCTAAGTGCGGAGTCGTCCGGCAGGCATGGAAAATGCGCCCATCTCAGCTAGAGGCGTAGAAATTTTTGGAAATGTGAGTTCATCCTGCGTAGGGGTCAAAATGCGCCCAAGGCACCAGAAGTCAAAGGAAGTCAACGAAATTTCATCCTGCTCAGGGGTCCAAATGCGCCCAAGATGGAGGAAGGAAAAGGTTCAAAAAATTTCTAAGTATGAAAAATCCGCCACCCTCATTGAAATGCGCCCATCCTCCTCAGGGGGTGAAATGCGCCCAGTTCACAAGGTGGTCAAAGCAAAGTCAAACATGAAAATCCGCCTCCACCCTCAAAATGCGCCCAAGATGGAGGAAGGAAAAGGTTCAAAATTTTTTCTAAGTATAAAAATCCTCCTCATTTGAAATGCTTCTATCTCTCAAATATCAGCAAAATAAAAACAAACCAATCTCAAAATAAAGTCAAAATGGATAAAAGAGAATATTTGGGACAGTGGAGGCAGTGTCTCAACATCTGGGCCATCCCATCCATCAAGCTTGGTCATCCCTCTTCATGTGTAGAATGCGCCCAAGGTGGTGGGCCTTTGTGAAAACCTTGCTAGGCGTGTGAAGGGAGTCATAAGGTGTTAGGAATATTTCCTAAGGCGTTTGGAATGTGTTAGAAAGTATTTTGAAGGTGTTAAGAATAAAACGTTAAGTGTGAAGTATGCGCCAATGTTTGAAGGGTGATATAAGGCGTTGGAAAATATTTCAAGGTGTTGAGAGTTAAAATGAAATGCGCGCCTAGGGAGTAAGGGTGATATAAGGTGATTTTAAAATATCTTGAAGGCGTTGAAATGTTTTGAAGTGTGCTAGGCGCCTCAGTGGAAAGTGAAATATTTTCTAAGTGTTAAAAATTATCTAAGGCGTTGGGCTTTTGAATGAATATTTTCCAAGTGATGAAGTGGAGATAAAATGTGCAAGGCGTGCTGGGAATGAAGTTGATATAAAAATTTTCTAAATGAAGATTCCTCTCCACTGGCAATCAAATTTTTTCTAAGGCAAGATTTCAAAAGTACAAGATGATTTTAAAATATTTTCTAAGGCAAATTTATTTTCCTTGGAGAATATGCCTAGAACTCAGATGATAGAATTTTCCGGAGCACGAGCAACTTTCTCAGTAATGAAGTCAGAGACGATGATAATGCAAGGTGATTCAAATTTTTTTTCAAGAGGTCAGAACAACACAAAGTGATCACAGGCGAAGAACAATTTAAAATGATGGAAATAATATTTTTCTAAGGTTCAAAATTCAAAAAAATTAAATGAACCCGTTCGTTGGGTACCCATGAATTCGAGACATTCTGACGAAAATTTGCTTCTGGGTACTGAACATTGGTGATGATGAATGGATTTCCAAATCTTTCAAGCTTCGCCGACACTTTTTCAGTGAGGAATTTGATCAGTGCTTAAGTTATGAATTTTCCTAAGGGAGAATTTTGAATTTTCTAAGGCAAATTTGAATAAAATGAGTTTTCAGAGTGAATTTTCTTCGAACGATGAATCCAAAGGGAATTACCTAGATGATTTTGATTAAACTCTTCAAAGATGAATTTTCCAGAGCAGATGATGAAGTTAAAAATTTGAATTCAAGTGACAAAGCTCCGGCTGGTGAGTTAAGAGAAGATGAATTTAAATTCGAATTTTTCAAAAAGTAATCCAAAACGCCAGTCAAAGTCAAGTTTCTAGAAGAATAATATTCCCGACGACTGGAGACAAGTGTCAGAAACACCAAAGAGGGAAAATTCGAATTCTTGAAGTGGAGTAGTGGAGTTTAATGGCATTGGCTAAAATTAACGTCTTCTAGAATTTGAATTTTAGCTATAAAATGAGCAAGTTTTCACTCATTTTCACGACTGAGAAAGGCGAATTTGCTAAGTCTGAGTGAGCTTGAAGAAGTTCGAATTTTGCCAAGGAGTGCAAGTTGCTGAAGGGGCGCACTTGAGAGTTGATTGAAGTTGCTGAGAAAGGTACGCCATTGCTGAGTGGAGAAGTGTTTGCTGAAGATTGAGCTTGCTTATAAAAGGTACGACTTAAGTGGCTGAAATTTGATTTGCTTGAATTATAGAAGTTTGAAAGAGGTGCGCCATTGCTTGAGAAGTACGGCCTTGCTAAGTTGAAGTTTGAAATCTGATTTGCTTAGTTGAAGTTGTTGGTTAAGGGACGCCTTGTATTGAGTTGAAATAGTTGAGAAAAGCACGAACTTGCTAGTGTGAAATTTGCTGATTGCTGATTGAGAAGTAAGGTCGTCAGAGTTCACTTAGAAATCTGTTCTAAGTGTCGGAATTTGAACTTATTCAAGAGAAGAAGCTGAGGTTTGCAAACATGAAAGATATTGCAGCTTCTAGAATTCGACTGCAGCCCCTATCATGCCTTGTTTTATTAAATTTAATTGCTGATGAACGTTTGTTATGTTGCAGATGGCTGAAGCGAGGACAACCGGAAAGGACAATGGTGCCTCAAGACAAGCTACGATCAAGAAGCTGAGCAAAAAGTTCATGCCGGAGTCAAAGTTCATTTTGAAATTGGGCAAGTTGACAGACACGAACTTGGGCGCCGTCAACCTGGAGACTCTCAAGAACAGGCTGTTCGGGATTGGAAGTCATCGGGCTTCGGTCACTTCGCACAACATCGTCCGAAGTGGACTATATATCCGCAGCTGCTGGTTTTCCGCCCGGCTATTAGGTGTTGAGTTGATTGTAAGGTCATGGCTGATGAGAAAGAGGCACGGTCGATCCGTCACTGAATGTGAAGTACTTGCCAATCTCACTCCGGCAGCCATTGGTGAAGCTTTTGGGATCCCGGTGCACAGGAACATGATCTACAAATCCAGGGAGCGAGCGGAGCGGATGTATGCTTCTGCTTTCGAGAGATGCATGGATATAATTAACACTCACTGGATGAGCACTCCGAAGCCGTCTCGTACGAAGTTGCCGAAACAGATCATAGCAGAGGACTTGAAGTAGGAATATTGTGATCTTATCATGTTGCTGAGCAGGGTTGGTGGATGCCCACAGTCCTATATTTTTGAGCCTTGGATGTTTTATTACATCAACCTGGTGTTGGAGGGCAAGGATTATGTCAATTGGGCTGAGATGATTAGTGATAATATACATGAGCAGCGCCTGAGCTTGCGGAGGACGAAAACGTTTTACATGAGCTCCTATCTCATTTACATGTTGGCACGGATGACGAGGTACAGAGGAATTTCTTACAAGGAACCCATCGGTTGTGGCTCTCACCAGTTCAAAATTCATGAGGCGTGTACGCAGTTGCACCTTTCGAGCACAACTTATTATAAACGTGTCAACGATTCATTCACCATGTACATCACGAGGCTGCTTCAGGAGAGGTTACAGTGCAGAATCTCTAGGAATGCCCAGGAGCTAATTGAGAGGTATGGGTGCTGGTTTATACAATTTCCAAGATTTTCATACATTAGGCTGCAAGGATTTTCTTCATACCCATATAGGTTACCTAAGTACCCAACAGACAGAATAATAATGCTAGAGATAGCTAGACAGTTACTGGCCTTTGACAAAATCCAGAAGAAAAAGAAGAAAGGAGGGATAGAGTTTCCAATTGTGATGGGCAACTCGGATGAGGTTTGTCCTTCGATACAGGCATGTAGAGAAGCTGAAAGTGAGCTTCAATTTTATCATTTCTCATATCACACAAGTAGACAACACTATGACCCACACCATAACATCAACTGGGTGTTGTCAGAGGAATTCAAACACAAGGCCACCATTGAGGATTACTGGGCTGATGCAGTTGATGAGATTGAAGTGAGGAAGAGAATGTTCTCTCGGTTGCCGATTACTCTGATCAGGGAGTGTGAGGTAGTTCCGGTTCCGGACCAGGTCAATGAGGACATGGATGTTGTTCATCCAGACTATGCAGCTGTTCGGGATACTCCACTTCCGCCTATAGATTGGTCAGAGCCCGAGGTTGCTGATCTTGATACTCTTTCCATCCCAGTTATGACATTCACCAGGGCATGGGTTGACAGGAAAGTAAATAGATTGAAAAGTAGGTCAATTGCCTTGACCTACAACTTGATGGGAGATCACAGGACGCCCACCACAGGAAGGAAGAAACAGATCACAAGAGGACCAGAGTCCAGAAAGAAAGAAATAGTTCAGCCAGAACCTCCACGAGTTACAGTGGCAGTACCTTTGGAGACACGTTCTCCAAGCATACGGGAGGTGTCTTTATTTGTTGATCAGAGGGTTACATTGAATCAGGTACCGGAGATACAGAGTGATATTCAGCCTCCACGGAGGGAGTCAATTGGCCAGAGTGCCAATGTACCTGTCAGGGTTGATCAGCAGGATCAGCAGGATGATGAGGGGACCATTACTGACCCTCAGTTTCAGCCGAGGGAGGGTGAAATGACCTTGGACCCAGTGGCGATGATGATGATATAGTGTCCGGGTGTTTTCGACCACTCGAGGACAATGAGCCTCGCCAGAATGAGGAAGAAGTGGAACAGGTTAGAGAAGTCGAGGCACAGGAGCAGCAGCCCTTTGACATATTATACGAGGTGCCCGATTGGCTTAGAGACAGAATGCGAAGAAGCCCGAGTGAGGAGATTGATCCAGCGGTTGAAATGGAAGAGTTCTTGAACCGGATCAGTGCACCTCCACCGAAGAAAAGGGCAAGAAAGTTTTCGAAGATCTCCACGGATGAGGATGGCTCTCGTACTCTTCACGTTGCTATCCCACGAGTCGAGTGTGATCGGAATGAAGCAGCTCCTGAAAATTATGTGGTCACCACTCTTGACTTGGGACGCCCTACTGGTGCTCAGATTGTTGAGGAGTGCGATAACTCCTTCCTTGCCCTTAAAGATAGATTGTTCAAAAAAGAAGGAAAATATAAGAAGTTGAAACGAGAACACAAGGCGTTAGTTGGATATGTTTAGCAGTTGTCTCGTTCCCGAGGGCAGGATGTACCAGTGATAGAGCCTCTAGCAGATATTCCTAGAGAGTCGATCAGCGGCTTAGTAGAGTTGGGGAGAATGGCACAGGAGGCAGATAAATGGGTCACAGGAGTTCGTACTGAGACAGAGAAATTCATGGAGGACCTTGCCTTTGCCTTTCAGCAGGCCTCTTCTATTTTGGCACGGATGGATGCGGTGGATCATGCTTGGGGCGATGCTTCCATCTATCAGAGTAAGGTGATCCAGCGTCTTGAGGTGTTGAGGCATGTGCCACTGCAGTTGCTGATTGATGGAGGTGTCATTCAGGTGAATGACCGATACGATTTCTCTCGGGTATTCTTCGGCTATCACGGGTAGCTTCTTCGATGCGACACGGATTCAGCCACGATACATGGAGCTATACAATATAGATAGGGATTCAAAATACTTTCGAGCCATATTTGCTAGGCGGCTGAATCCGATGAAATAAGTTTTGATAATTTGAGGGGTTTGTTGGTTCCCTTCTTCGCAGATGTTAAGACCTTTGTACAGGATGACTTTGAAAATACGCTACATTATCCACTTTGATCCAGAACACGCAGGACTCCATTAGCTGCTTGGAGAAAATCTTGTACAAGGCATGAGCACTCAGTCACGGTGTTAGAGTTTCGGTTGGATTGTTCCGCCTATTTCAGTTCATGAGGTTGAGGCCGTTCTGGCGGATTTGAGTTGGCAGTCAGAGAGAAGGCTAATGGGAACACACCTCTGCGGACGAGGATCTTCTAGAAGACTGAGTATGGAGCATTTATTACATTTGCTATTTCGGGAGTGAGTGGGAATCTTTGATTCATTTAATGTACCACTCCCTATTCTGGCAGTTTTTAGGGTTAGGGCTGAGGTGGCACGATTCTGGCCACTCTATTGATTGTAACCCTAGCCGTCCTTTGGGACTCGGCTAGCTATAAAAGGGGGAGTCCCCCTCATTTGTAATTCATTAGGAGTCAGAACCAGAGTAGACATTGAGAGAGCATTAGCTTTAGAGCTAGATAGTGTAATATTGTAGAGCATTTTTGCACCATTTGGAGAAGAGAGAAAGTTTTCCCTTTGAGAACTTTTGAAGAGATCGTTGTGTAACAAATTTTATGATAATAGATCTTTTCATTGATGATGAAATTCGTCTTGTCATGAAATGCTAGCAAGGTTTCTTCTTCCTTTCGTATCCAAGTAGCTTAATTCATGCAAGTAGCTTACTTTGGTGTGTGTTGTTTTATTGAGATAGCTTCGCTTTATTCCATACCACTAGCGGCTTGTTGATGATAAGTCTGCCTTGTGTGGTCAACTGGACATTATCTTGTGTCTAACTTCAGTTGTGGTTTACATACTTATATGCGTTGTTCTGATGGTGTACGTATGTTAAACTATAACTTGAATACCTTTCGCTATCCCCTTTGAAGATTGCACCGATTTTGCTGAGGCTGTCCGACGGAGGCTAGGTGAAATCTGGTTGAAGTCTATCAAAATGAAGCTCCACATATCCTGCATTTAGAATAGAATATAAATTTCTTGGGCTCTTTCCCCTTTACTTTCCGTATATTTCTTATTAGTTTTAGGAGAGAGATTAAATTGCCAAATCATACACGAAAGAATTCCCCTTCAAAATCATACATTAGCTGCTGACTGCAAGAAATCTGGACAATTGTGTAAGTCCCCTCGTACGAACACAGCAATACACATCAACCAAACTGGGTCTATTCGCACTAAAGGAACCTTGGAGTTGAACATGCGAACTTTCTCGCAATCTTAGCGCATGGAATACTTTGATCAAGAGAGAACGGAGTAGCCCAAACTATTTTGTTCTTCGGCTGATTGGTGAGGTCACAAAAATCGCATCAACAAGTCCCCCGCACACCTATTGTTAGATAGATGGCCCTCCCTTCGAAGAAGAGATTGGTAGGGTATCCTTTAACGATTACCAACTGAGCATAGTGTTGTGTCCTACACAACTAGAACCTTGCTATTTCACAATCTCAATCTAGTACTCGGATCACAATGAACTGATAGTGTAGTCTCAACTATCTCACACCTATGTGGATGTCATACCTTTCACTACTTTGGCCAAAGTATTCTCATTCAGTACTTCGAATGAAGGTCATCTATCATAAACACTACTCAAAGCCGATTTGACTTTGGGCTATCCTACTCTACGCATAGGTTTTGTCCTTCAATGGATGAATTTGTCACCCCAGACATCCTACAATCATACGAACCTACTAGAAATGAAACAGTCTATAAGTGTCTTGTATCAATCCTCCTAATTAGGAAAACTTTATCCTAGGAGTACTTAACTTGTCTTAGTTATCCTAATAACTTAAGCTAAAAGACTTTACTTGATTCTGCCATCATTTTGATCCTAGTAGCTAATAAGTACTTCTACGTATTCTCCATATACAGAGATCATACACAACATGCAATAACCATTCAAAATGCAAATAAATCCTTCCCTTTTATCTTTTCCATTATTTCTTTTGTATGCAAGATAAATAATCTAATCCCTTAAGCTCTTTACTCAAATAATCCCTTTTTCACAATTCTCCCTAATCTTTGAATCCTTTACACATATTCTCCCTTAATGCATTGCTTTAATTATTCATCAAATTAGTTCTTTCCTATTAGAGCTAATTGTAAGCAACAATCACAAGAACCAAAAGGAAACAACACTTTAATAAAAGTTATATACTAGGAAGATTCATGCCTGATTTTAAAGCTCCTTTTCCCAACACAGCTCTCCCTGACACTTCTTCAGCAAACTTCCAGAATTCCAAATAAAAACAGCTTCTTTGCTAATTTCTCAAATTATGGAGACCTTTCAAAACACTCCTCACAATTTTCACTCCTCTATTTAAAGGTTATTTCATCTATCGCTTCACTCCACTCAAATCTTAAAAAGGAGATTTAACACTGTAACATGATATTGATTGGTAATACTCGCTGTATTTCTTTCACTCAGCATACAGGAAATGCAGCAAATAGGGAAAACACAGCAACTCAAAAGAATAGATATGGGAGCTCTCAAGAGGTTGTGAAACTCGTATTCAGCAAGAGATGTCTGTAGAAAATAATGAAATGGCGTCTATATTTATAAACCCGAAATGCAACAGATTTCCACTTAAGAAGGCATGTTGATTGACAACAAAGTGCCCAGAAATAGTCAAAAAGACACTTGGCGGATTCTTAAACCCTAAGTCATCAAATTGAAGGTGATTCGACCTCCTTAGAGCCAGCAAGAGAAGAATAAATCAACTCTCACATGGCGGATTTGACAGCTCAAGGCGTTTTTCAGATTTTAGGTTATTTTGTAGCAATTAAATCAGGAAGTTCGTTCCAGATGAAAGGGTCAAGGTTAAAATGTTCCCACGTCGCCATTTTGGGCCTCAAGATCAGCATTTGCGTCATCCTCAAAGACCAGTTCTCTGCTCGTGCATTTCAAACACGTTTTCATTATGCGCGAGATTTTCTTCAGGCAGTTTTCATGAGTTTTTCAAAATAAAACGTTTTTTCCTCCTTTTCAAATGTTCATTAAAAATAAATTCCACTTCTCTTGATTTTAATATCTCCAGCAAAAGAATTCGATTTCTATGTTTGAGGTTATTATTCTCTATAGCCAAAATCGAAATATGTCACCATTTAAATCCTTTATTTTCTTTTACCTTTGTGTTCAATTTCTATCCAATTGAATATTTTATGTGTCAATTTATATAATTCACATTTTAATTTTATTCATTTATATATTTTATCAAATATGTATTACAATTAAGTGTAATATTTTTAAATGTATAAATATATATATTTTCCAACATTACATAGTGATGTATATATATATATTTATATATATGAAAATATCACCTTAATATTAATACATATATTTTAAAAATATAAATATATAATATATTTACATAGGTATTTATGTATTTATGTATATATATCCATAAATATAATCACATTGTTAATATATACATTTATACATAAATATATATGTAAATTTACTAGGCAATAATATTAAATATTATTTTCACTATAGATATCAGGCGGACTGTGTACCTATATATATACCTGTGTATACGTATGTATGCGTACATACATATCGATACATGTGTATGAGCATATCCGTCTGCTTTATGTACACATGTATTGATATGTCTGTACATATAAATACGTGTTCACAATGTATAGATGTACGTGCGTTCCCAATCCATCATTAACACAACTTTCACATCATTCATACTTGGATCAAGGTATAGCAAGTCTGACGTTAAACAATCACATCTCCTAAAGCATAAAGAAGTGAATTCAGAACCTTAATGTCAATAAACAAGCCTATGTATGACTTACCGTTATCTCGACAAACAAACTTGGCTTACTCAATCTATAGTATGTGTGTGTATGCTCAATTTGGTAATTGTTACTGTTTACCCAACCAAGTTCTTCCCCGAATGATGTCTATCCTCTGTCCGGAGGAACAGTCTTCATACCTGCACACCATGACATGACATCGGCAGTCATATGCTCATAACAAGGTAAAACGTCTCACAAGTTAGAATAACATTATCCATAACTTATATGCTACATTTAATTAAGAATTAAATCATTAGAAGTAACAATCAAATGAAACCATCATTCAAATAGGACACATTCATTTAATAACACGATCAAACATGTTTTATTCATCTTAAAGATTCAAACATTACATTCAATTGCCCTATGCAATAGTAGCTATAAAATCGGGATGTAACACGCATTTACCTAGGTGAGCTTCCATTTTTGCATACTTAGAAACTTTTTAAGTCACCCTTCACAAGGTGGGCGCATTTTGATGGGCCTCCTGCCATTTACCAATACTTAGAAAATTTCTCATGTTTCCTCACAAGCTTGGGTGCATATCAAGGGGTCTAGAGGAACTTTTAACACTAAGAATATTTTTTCATCCTTATCTTCCAGCTTGGGCACATATCATGTGCTGAGGAGGAAATTTCAAACACTTAGCAACTTTTCCAAGAGTCATCTTGAACTTGGGCGCATTTGGGACCCCAAGGAGGAATTAACCACGCCTTAGATTCTTTTTCCTTCACCTTCATCTTGAGATGGGCACATTTGGCATGTTAAGAGGGAACTTTGACTTCAACGCCTTAGCCACCCTTTTTATCTATCTTCACCTTGCATGCGCGCATTCAAAGGGTAGAGGAGAAAGTCAACACTTAAGACTTGTCTAGACTTTATTTCTAGTATGGGTGCATTTTGATAGTGGAGGAGGATTTAACTCCAGACTTAGAAACTTTCTTACCCTCTCTCTCTCCTTGGGCGCATTTTGGGGGTGGTGAAGGATTTACAAACACTTGGAATATTTTTCAAAAAGCCAACACCTAGCACCTTGGAGATGGCCGCATTTTGAGACATCAGCAGGAAGTTCTAACACTTAGGCAATTTTTTCATCATCTTGACAACTTGGAGATGGGCGCATTTAGGGGGTAGAGGTGGATTTACCAATGACTTAGAAACTTTTCCTATCCACCTAGCAAGTTGGGCACATTTTGGGGGTCAAGCAGGTCAAACTTCAGACTAAGAATTTTTCTGGCCTGCTCGCTCATGTCTTACTATATTTAGTAAGTCTGATTTTCATACCTCTGAAGCCTGGATTGATCTGGAGAATCGAATCACCTTATGTGGCTGCCATACGAATATATCAGGTTCTCATTTTGTCTCAGTTTGCACAATATAGGAGGTTGTTGTCATTCACAGTCATTAGCATTATAAGATCAGTCATTTGCATCTATCTTGTATCTTATTTGGACATTGTATTAGTCACTGCCATTAGAATGGCTGTAGCTGCATATTGTAGTGGCAAATAAGAAGTCATTGCATTTATATCAGATTTACCATATTCTTGTATAAGCCAAGAGTCTTGGCATTGCTTTGTAATCAGGACATTATATGAACCAAGGAGAAATAAGGATGCTTGCTGTTATAATAATTCTTCATTGCATATGTACTTTGTATGGAAAGTGTTTGCTATAATGCCTACAAGCTGAAAGTCATCATTGCACTCTTAGTTTCCATGATAAGTGTTTGTTAAAATGCTCATTGCTGTAGGTGATCATCTCTTACAATAGAATGCATATGAAATGTTGCTGTAGATGCACACTACGTTGCTTGCCAAGTGTTTACATAAATGTCCCTTGGCTGTTTACATAAATGTCCCTTGGCTGTAGGCTTACATTTTACATCAGCATTTCATGTTTTTGCATTTGGAAAGAACAAAAACATATTGCACACCATCGTATGACATTGGTAGATGCTTAGAATCATTTGGAGAGCAATTATATTGCATTTGCATTCATCAAAAGCATTTCAAATACAATCTGAAACTTATTATCAGCAAGTTGGAAGTTGCAAGCAAAGTGTTTGTCAAAATTTCAAAGGCAGAAAATTAGTGTTTTTGGATCAGATTTGGCAAGGCACTTTACAGTCCTCAAACAAAAAGGGGAACAATATCAAGGGAAGTTGAAAGAGAGAAGAGAAAAAATGAAAGAGGAAAACAGGGAAAAAGTAGTTGCAGAGGTTTTGGTCGAGGTTAATTTTGATATTTCATATATAACCCCTAAGAAGGGGAGAGAAATAGTGAAAAATAGTGGTTTTCTGCTGCTAGAAGGATGGGATATCTCTTGAGCAATAGCATTTGATACATTAAGAAGACAAGAAGGAGATGACCCGATCCTTACCTTTGAGGAGCAAGCAGAGACATTGTATTTTGATTTAGGTTTTAATCCAAAGCATGAGACCTTAGCAATATGGTCCATATACCCTTAAACCAACAAGCCACAAATGATAAGAGATGCCAATGAGTTAATTGGCAATCTAATTGTGGCTTGGGGATACATGTTCCCTTCAAGCAGCATCTTTGACAGTGAACACAGCCATGTTCACTAAGGCAGCAGTCAGAAAGTTGGAAGCCGATTTAAAGAAGGCCAACGATCAAAATGTCAAATTGCTGCAAAAGTACAATAAAGTTGTAGGATTTCTTCCACCTCCCTAGGCCATTACTGATGATACATCATCTGGTGAAAAGGAGGCACTGAATTTGAAGATCGAGGAATTGGAAGAGATGCTTAAGAAAAGTCAAGAAGCAAAGAAAACAGCAAAGATGGAGGGAGAGAAATTTGACAGAAATGATGGATAACCTGTTAGGAAATAGGTTATCATGCATCCTCAGTCACCTTGAAGAGACCTTGAATGGTTATAATGCCCTAACGAACATTCATGCCAACCATATCTAGGTCAAAAACAATTTGAAGAGTATCTTGTATGTCTGGAATCCAAGGTTACCAATAATAGGAAAAATGATTAACATGGTCAATTTTGATACCAATGCTCCTAGTGAATTGCTAGCCATTTTAGAAAAATCTAATGCATTGGAGGAGAACATGATTATCCATGAGAATTTTCAGTTGGCTTTGGAACAAGTTTTGAGTACTTTTGAGGAGTTGGAAGGAGACTTGTTGTGACCTAATTCACACCTCGCCCCATAGCAAATGGGGACCCTCATAATTTTCTTTTTTGGGGTTTTGTCGTTGCGCGTCTCATTTTGTTTGGTCTCCATTTGGGGTTTTTGGGGTTTAAGTTTTGAATGGTCACCCGAGTCAAGTAAAAGAATTTGAGCCTAGATCACTGTGCAAACGTCATCATCATGCTTATGAGGCCCGGGAGATGAAGATCGACTATCGTTTCAGTCAATTCTGACACCTCCTACTTTTTAGGGTTTTCACTTTGGCCCCCTATTTTTTAGGACCTACTTTTTTGGCACTTTTGAGCAATTCTGAGATCCCTATTTTTTAGGGGCTATTTTTAGAAAGTTGCTATTTTGGGAAAATTTCTATTTTTAGAAAGTTTCTATATTTAGAAGGGGCCCGAATTTCGAAAATCCACTCAGATGTTCGAAAAACTCAACAGAACTCTCAAAAAATCGATTTGAAAATTTCATGAATTCATGGTGAAATTCTGGAAAATGTTAAAAATCTGGAAAAAATCACAGGAGAATAGTGAGAAATTTGAGGAATTCATGAAGAAATCTGAGGAATTCATGAAGAAATCTGAGAAATTCATGGAGGAGACTGAAATTTATGATGAACTTGCCTAAGTATGGAGTTCAACCAGCATGGAGAAAGGAGAAGTTAAGGTCAAAAAGCTTCAGCTAGAAGAGACAATGGCACAACATTATGTGAAGTCCGCCCTCAGCAAGTAAAGAATGGCATGAACACTAAGTAACTCCACCCAGCCACTTAAAAGGTAATGGCACAAAGATTGGCCAAGTCCGCCTTGGACAAGAGGTGAAAATGGCATGGAGTAGGGTGAAGTCCGCCCCAAGAATTATGGAAAGAAGTAAGGCAAAGTCCACTCTAGGGAAATGGCTTGGACTAAGGCTAAGTCCACCTTGAGAAAAAAATTGAATGGCCTAAACAATTGGAAAGTTTGCCATACTTGGAGAAAATGAGAAAATTGTTAAAGAAAATTTTGCCAGAGACTTGGGACGAAAAAGTTATGGCGAAATAAATTTGGAAAAAAGAAAGATATGGCGAAATAAAATTGGACGATAGAAATTATGGCAAAGTAAATTGGAAGAGAAAATTCGCCTAAGGCATTGGCAAGAAAAAATTTCAAAAATCAAATTTGCCTTAGACAAAAATAATTTGCCATAAAAAATTAACGGGTTGAAAATGACACATAAAATAATTGTTTTAATTATTTATTTTTTCAACACCCCAAAAAGATAAGCTTTAAAAAATCGAAATTGGAAAAAAGACAAAAGGAGCTTTATTAAACTAGCGTTGGATTTGGAAACTTTCCCGGAGACTGTCGTTAAGGATAAAACTTGCCATGTACAAGCTAAGTTCAAACTCGATTTAAAGGAAACATTGGAAATTTGCTAAATGGGTCGATTTTCTCATCTCTATAATTGATTTCACTTCTCATTTTTACAATCATTCGATTTTTGAGAGAAAAGTTGTGAGAAGAAATTTGTCTAAGGCAAGAGAGTTGAGAAAGTTTGCAGCAAAGTGAAGGAAATAAATTCATCCCAGCCAACATTGTGATCGTCATCATTTCTTTGAGAAGCCAGGCAGATTCATTTTCTCCACTTCATTTTTGGCGTAAAAACTTCGTCATTTCTTTTCTTTCCAGCATAGTTCTTCGCGAAGTCTGATTTAACAACTAGCTGGAATATCTTTCAAAGTGATTTAAATTTTGAATTCTAAATTTTCTCTTTGCTTTTTCTTGCAGATTTATTTTCGAGAAAGTAAAGATGAAGTTTGCCAGCAAGGGTGTGCAGCTGCAATCAAAGATCAAATCCAAATGGGAGCACATTGTGGACACCAATCTTGGCCACGTTGACCTCGATGACTTCAAGGAAAGAATGTACGGAAGCAATGGATGTCTACCTACGCCAATTGCGAGAAAAATGATGCGCAATGGAATTGTTCATGCAGCTGGATTTCCGCCAGCAAAAGAGTGTCTGGAACTTATGGTGGAATGTGCATTGCACTATATGCACGAGAAAGGCAAATAGAAGCTCCTGATGGAAGAATTCTTGTATACTTGTCTGAGCCAGCCATTCAAGAAACTTTCAAAATTCCAGTTTACAACCGAACGTCCTACCGCACCAAAGAGGATGCACTTAAGCTTTACCAGAACCAGCAAGACCTTTGTGCATCAAACATAAACAAGACTTGGTCGCTGAAACCCAAACCTACTGCAGGGAAGATGCCAAAGAAATTGGTCAGAACACATTTCAAAGAAGAATATGGCGACATCGTCTTACTACTGAACAGAATAGTAGGCAATCCCTATGGTGCGCCTTTCAAAAACTAGATGTATTATTTTGTTGATGAAATAATTACCGAAGTGAAGATGTTTAACTGGTCCATAAATGATCAGTGATAGCCTCCACGAACAGTTGATCAACCTGGAAGAAATCAAGACCTTTCATATGAGCTCATACGTCATATATTCACTTGCAAGGTCTTACAAATATTCTGGCCTGGTTTGCAAGGGTGTGGTTGGCAATGGTGAAGGGAAGCTCAAGGCCTATGATTGTTATCCACAGTTGCAGCTAAAGGAGAAGTCACATTTCAGGCGAGCACATGACGCCTTCCTTATGTACATCACCCGACTTCTCCAAGGTGGAACACATCAGAGACTCACCCGCGAGGCTAAGAGTCTGATCAGCCGATATGGATCCTGGTTCATCTAGTATCCCAAGTTTACTTACATCAGGATTCAAGGATTCTTAGGACGCCCTTATAGATTGCCCATCTATCCCACCAACAAAATGGTTTTGTTGGAAGTTCTAAGGCAACTAGAAACATATTAGAATATCCAAAGGCCAAAACAGAAAGCGGCTGTCACCTTTCCATTTTTCATCGGCAATATGGAGGAGTCATGTCCAACGGCGCAAGCAACAGAGAGTGCTCGACTGGAGATCCAAAAATATCCATTCATATCATACAAGCCGAGGAATGACTTTGATCCTCTCCATCACATTGGAACGATGGACGGAGAGAAATACAAGCACCGGGTAGACTTGGAAGATTTCTGGGCTAATGCGGCTGATGAGTATGATGTAAGGAAGAGGCTGTGGACAAGATTGCCACTAAGTATGATAAGGGCAATGGAACTTTTCAAAGTACCTGACCAATTGGAGGATGATGGAGTATACTTGCAGCCAGGCTTCAATGAGAACGAGCCACTCCCTCCTGTGAGATGGTCTGAGCCTGAGATGGGTGACCTAGCAACATTCATGCAGCCTGTTTTCAAATATTCTCAATGGTGGATAGATCGGCAGGTAGAAACTATAAGGCAGAGAAATGTGCAATTCACCTATGAATTAATGGGTGATACAGAATCCTGTTCATCAAATGCCGGTGCATCTCGTGGAGATGGACCAACAGATGCCGTCAACTTGAGAAAGAGAAAGGAAATTGATGAATCTGCGGGGCAGGGTAAGGATAAAATGATAGACAAAGGGCCATCTCGAAAGAAGCACAAATCCAGACCTCTTCAGTCGGCCACTTCCAAAAATATGGAAGAAATACTCGCCATGGATAAAGAGTCTTTGGAGAATGTCAGGCTCCCTTCTCCAGTTGGAGATGTGGAGCCAATACAAGTAGAAGATGATGCTCAGCCTTCTCCTGCAGGCACAGAAATCCTGGAATCAGACAATGACACAAACATTATGGATGGAGAATTTGAATAGGGAATGATTTCCGCCCTCAAAGGAATCCAAGAAGACCCATCTGTGCAAGAAATTCCAGATATGCCAGCAATCCAATTGGTGCAAGAAATTCAAGATGGGCACGAAGATCAAAATATGCAGGATGTCCAAGAAGTTCAACAGGAAGATGGAATTGAGTAGTCAACCATCCCAGATTGGCTAAAAGAAAGATTAAAGAGAAAGGCGCCAGTAGAGGTTCCTGAAGAAGATGACGCCACAGATTTCTTGGCCAGGGTAGAGCAAACTGCCACAAGAAAGAAAGCCAGAAAATTTTCTACCATCCAAAGGGATGACGCTGGCAATCGCACAGTGCAAGTTGTAGTACCTACAGCCGATAAGTTCCAAGATGAGATTGCCCCGGATGAATATGCCATCACGACCATTGACATGGGTCCAACAACAAAAGGGCAAGAGGTTGAGGACTTAGACAATTCCATCGCCACCATCAAGTCTAGGCTGGAAAGGGAAGTGGCAAAGAAAAAAGAATATAAAAAAGAGATTGAGCACCTAAAAGATTATATCCAACATCTAACCAGGCCACTTAATCAAGGTGACCAACTAGCACCTCCACTTCCAAACTCTTCACTAGAACCAGTCAGAAATTTTGAAGAAGAATTGACTACGGCAAGAGAGGCTAAAAATTGGATGGATGGAAGGAAAGAAGAGGCGCTGGCATTTGTAGAAAAGTTGGCACATGTGTACGAACAAGCTTCCTTTCTGCTATCACGAGTTGCAGACTTAGCGGAATCATGGGGTGGCCTCAAAGGTATTCAGAATAAGATTATCCCATGTATTCGAGAATTAAAAGGCATCTCGAAGCAAAGGTTGATTGATGACAGGGTTATTGAAGCCGGAGCTGCATATGATTTCAGTGGCTGGTACTATGCTCTGATTTCACGAAGAGGAGTCCTGGAAAGGGTAAGGCAGGATTGCGCTAAAGTTGAAGAACGGGCAAAGGAAATTCAGAGTAAAATTTACAAGATGGCTGCAGATATGCTCGACAAAGATATTGTCCGGAAGAGACATTTGCGGCCAAAAAATTTAAAAGAACAAGTGCAGAGAATTTTCTCCACCATCTTTGGGCCAATCATGAAAGAGAACTTCACCAGGGTATTCAACTTCATGACCGTCAAAAATACTTTCTTGCTGCAAGAACCAAAATGGGCGACCACTTTTGCAGAATGTGCTGAGAGCTTGGACTTGCTGGAATACAACATCAACGCGCTGCCAGACATTGCCATGGAGGAGGTCAGCTTGATCATGTCCAGGTTCACCGAACGTGATGCTTTGTAGGTGGATAAGGATGCAACTCCAGATGCCTGAAGTTCTCTCCAGTTAACTGGTTGATGTTTTGGAAACCCTAATTAGGGTTTAGTTGTGTTTAATATTGGCCGTTGATCTCATTCTAATCTTGGCCATTCATTGTAATCCGAGATGCTATATAAACCCCCCCAATCTCTCTCATTTTTTATTATTCATGAGAAGATATTATAAGAATTAGTGATTCATTAGAAGTTAGATCAGATTAAAGAGAATTAGATTGTAGAGAATAAGAGAGAGTTTTTATGAGATTGTTGTGAAAACACTATTTTGATAATAAAGTTCATCATGCATGAGGTGCCTTGAATCCTTTGATTGTCAAATGGTTGCATGGTCGCATATTCTATTTCTCGTCCAGTAAATCTGAATTAGAATTTAAATGTATGTTAAATGAATGACAGATTGATAACAAAGATTGGTGAAACTTAACTCATACTTTCTTTGAGTGGATGCTTTTCATTCAATGTGTAAAGTTAGACTGAGCTTTATCGTGGATGCTTAACTTCTGTTTGGATAATTATTGTTCGATTTGATGGTAGTTATTCATGACGTGAAAATCATAAGCACATTCCCAGAAGATTGCACATGCTTTGTGTAGTTGTCGTATAGCGAGGCGAAGCAGAGTATTGTTTATTTGGTTTCATTCAATCTTTGTCGTCTCTTGATTTCTTAGGAATAGCATAGGATTTCTAAAAACCCTTACTCTTTTTCACTTTTTTTTATATAAAGTCGGAAAATCCCAAAATGATACTGTATATATGTCTTCACTTTCTTGAGTAACCTATCAGAGCTAAATCCCAATTGTGCCCCCAGCAAATCACATCAAAACCACAGAGCTTATCCGCACTCATCTTAAACATTGGAATTACCATATGATCTCACTTGCAATCTTAGCATATAAGGTAGTTTTTCAAGAGGGGATAGAGCGTCTTTGACACTTTATTCTAGAATGTTTGTTGTGTCATAAAACACACATCAACAAGACTCGATGCCCAAAATACTATTAGGAGGAGATATTAAGGCATACAAGTTGTGGAGATCAAAGTTCAACAACATCTTACCTCCCCTTCTCAGTTCCATATGTGCCAACAATAAGATAGATATGGACAAGTGCAATGTTGTTGTGGATGAACTAATAAAGTTAGAAGCAGGCTTAGTAAAGTTCTTTGAAGCAGCAAAGAAGTGGACAAATGAGGAATATTCTTCTCATTTGAATTTTTCCAATCAAATTCTTGCTTTTCCTTGGCCTTTAGAGGATACTTTTGCAGCATGTGTAGAGAAATATAACTGACAGGATCATGCGGCTACCCAATTTTGTCTTATTATACACATCTAGGAAATGTTTCCAGCAGCAGCTTCTACAACTATTTTGTCTCCTAGAGTTATACTTTTGTCTTATATGAGGTAGTTGTACTGGCATATTGTTTGTTCATGTGAACAAGTTGTCAAATTGTATTGTGACATATGTTCATGTCTCTAAGCTTGTTTGCTCCCTTGCTTCTATAATAGGGAATTTCGAGCCATTTTGAAGGATCCTGGAAGTTTGTAATTAGGCAAGTTTTGTTTAGAGAGACAAAGTCTTGTTATAGGTTTTAGGGAAAAGCGTGAAGCAAATGTAAATTTCTCTGTATATCAATACACAAGCTCAAAAGATACAATTTTTTTTGAAAGATGATTCAATGACAATTGTCTCCAATGTACAAGTTATTTCTCTCATGAATATAATGATCAAGGATCTTTGTGTTCATCTTTGTAATTTTGTGCAATGAATGTTTCTTTTATGGATTCTATTAAAGTAATAGATTAACTTACTATACTTGAAATGTTGAGTCTTAAAATATTTAGGGATTGTTAAGTAGAATTGAAGTTGAATCTTAGTATAGGATAAATTATTGCAAGGCAGTAATGTTGAATTTGGAGTCTATTTTGTTGTTTAGAGAGCATTTGCAAGATCTTTTGACTTTGTTGCCTACGGTTTAAGGCACCAATCCAAGCAAGCTAGTTGCAGGTCCAAGACCATTTAAAATGAAGAATCATATGAAAAGTTTCATTAATTTATTCATAAATTATATATGTTCTCAAAGCTAGTGATACATAACTCTCCAAGAATTTAGCCAATTCTAATAGATTTTCATGTATTCTTGGTATATTTTGTGAGAACATCTTTGTTAATTCAATACCTTGGTATATGTAAGATTAAACCTATTGATATTGAGAAGGGATGCCCCTGTAATGTCCCCATCTAGTTAGAAATTCTTACATCAACATGATTAACCTATCAGTGGCCCTCGTAGGCTAATAGGGCATCGATAGAGGGTCCTCTCGATAGTTACCCAGGTGTTGGTTGGCTCATTGGATGCTTGGATAATTATTTCTTTGGATATTTGGGATGTTGGATAACACACTGTGTCTGAAAACACGCTGTTGGATAACATATTGTGTTATATTTTTATATTTGCACTTTATGTGTTATAATTTCATATTATAATAAAGTGTAAATATAATATAATTTGATATTGTTATTTTGGGAAGCTTCTAGAAGGAGCTGACCCCTTGAGGGGAAAAAGAATAAATAGATGGTGTTGGCTTGCTTCTCAACATCCAATATTTGACATTTACATTCTATGAGTACTTGTGGAGCCAAGGGTTTCTGCAGTATATCAGCATTGTCTTTGAAAACGAAAACTCCCATTGATAGCATAATTGAGGAAGTGAAATATTTTTTGAAGGGTTGCAATTGTGGAGGTGATACTTCAGTCATCTCAGCTAGGCAAAATTAGTGTCCAAAGGCCAATTTTTGCATAAATCAATTTGGTGATTGTTGGAGACAATTTCGGTATTGAGATTTTCATCTATTCTTGGCATCTTGGAGGGCGGCTTTGCATTGGAGAAAATCTGATTTAAAAATATCAGAAATTATAGTCATGGTTAAGGACCACGATTTTGCATGAGAAGGGCTCAATGCAGTTCGATTTTGCAAAGACAAGGAGGCATTGGACTTTAGAGGACTAGGCCACTTCATTGAAGGTGATTAGAGGCTGTAAGGAGCTGGGAATTAATTTATATCTACATTCCAATCAGAAACAGGGGCGGCTAGCAAGGAAAATCGATTTGGCTTGAAGAGTGGTCTTTTTGCTTGGTTATCGATTGCTTCTTCATCTATCAACAAGGGCGCCATCAAGCAACCAGATTCCTCTAAGAATTGTTCATCATTTCATTGCATATTAAGAGATTAGTGTTGCAGTTGTAGTTGTGCATCCATTATCAGCATTGTCATATTTTAAGAATATTGTAAATGCCAAGAGTCTTGGCCATTTTGTATAAGCATTGTATTGGACATTCATTTACAATCAAGGAGATATAAGTTGCTGATTATTTGTAGTTCACATTGGGCATTTTAATATCACTTGTACTCAACTTAATAGTATGCATGCCAAGTGTTTGACAAAATGTCAATTGGCTGTAGATGTATTTTCTTCATGTAATTTCTCATCTATATGCATTTGAAAATACAAAAGGAGTTGCATTGCATTTAGATATTAGCATAGACATTGTAGAATTCTTTTTCAAGCTTTCAAATCAATTTAGCATTCGCTACAAGCATCAAACTTCAAACTGAAACTTAAACCAGCAAACAAGAACATTGCATACCAATTGTTTGACAAAATTACAAGGCAACAAATTTAAGAAATTGAGGTCAGTTTGAGTTAGGCATATTACAGTGGTATAGAGCCAAGATTCTGCCATCCTGTGATTACCAAAATTCAGCTGTCAAATGAGTGAAAGACCATACACTAGAAGTCAAGCAAGAAATCAGCATTTTCAATTTCCACCAACTCCAAAGGTAAATACTTTTTCAGAAGCTTTGAGAGAGACAGGCAAAGCAATTGAAGGTTTTGAGGAAACAGTTGAAAACATGTTGGACAGTAATAGGCAGAACATGGATGAAAGAGAAGCTCAGATTGAAAAGAAGTTTGATGGGATGATTGACATGATGTCATGCTTGCTAGCAAGAATGGACCAGCAAATAATTTTGAATCAGAATTGTTGTGACCTTTTCACACATCACCCCATCCAAAATGGGGACCCCCTAATTTTTGCTCCATTCTAGTCTTTTGGCTTTGGTTTTGTCTCTCTCTCTCTCTTTCTGTCTCTTTTTTGTTGTCTATCTTTCCGAGGATGTGCCTGCCTTTGAGCTTAAACGTAAAATTTTGCCGAAGTCTGAGAATTAGGCTTTGCTCTCTTCTGGTCAATTTGAAGTCAAATGGAGTTTTCTAAATTGAAATCTGAGCTTGGCATTACAGTCAATCTGCTTCTAGCAGATCCCCAGCAAAATTTCATTGGATTCTGACAACTTACTATTTTTAGTAAGTACCTAATTTGGGACATTTTTCTCAGCACTTTTGAAGTTTCGATCGTTACACTGCATCCAGAGCACATCAAGCTATTTGTCTGCAATTTTTGAGCTGAAACAAACAACTTTCTATTTTTAGCAGGTTTATCTTGAGGAGTTGATTTTAGGGTTTACATGCGAAGTTTTTCAATGCATGTTTGGAGAATATTTCTGGGTTTTCTGAGACCTAGGTGATGATATAACATGCAAAGTGAGATGATAACTTTCAGAACTCAACCTTCGGAGGCTATTTTTAGGGTTTGCATGTTGGAATTTTCTACGCATGTCTGGATATTCTTTGTGGGTTTTTCGAAAGTTTCGCAGTGGTATACATGCAAACCAGGATCAGGGCCTTTTACAGGAGCTGTCTTGTTGTGACCTTTTCACACATCTTCCCATTCAAGATGGGGACCCCCTAATTTTTGCTCCATTCTGGTCTTTTTGGCTTTGGTTTTTCTCTCTCTCGTTGTCTGTCTCTTTTCTGTCGTCTGTCTTTCTAGGGACGTGCCCGTCTGTGAGCTTAAAAGTAAAATTTTGGCTAGGTCTCAAAATTAGGGTTTGTACTTTCCTGGTCATTCCGAAATCAAATGAAGTGAATAAATTGAAAACAGAGATTAACATTGTTGTCAGTATGCTTCCTGCAGACTCTCAGCTAAATTTCATCAGATTCCAGTCACTTACTATTTTTAGTAAGTGTCCAATTCCGGGTATTCTCTCAACATTTTCTGAAGTTTCGACAATCACACTGCATTCAGAACGTGTCAAGCTACTCATCTACAAAATTTGGGCTGAAACGGAAAACTTACTATTTTTAGCTGTCCAGCTTCTGAGGCAAATTTTAGGGGTTATATGCAGAGTTTTCCGATGCATGTTTGAGGATTCCTTCTGGGTTTTCAGAGACCTTCGCGATGGTATAACATGCAAAGTGAGATAATGACTTTTAGAGTTCAGCCTTCCGAGGCTATTTTTAGGGTTTGCATGTCAGGGTTTTCTTTGCATGTTTGCATATTCCTTATGGGTTTTTCGAGAGCTTCGTAGTGACATGACATGCAAATGGAGATAATCACTTATTCAACAACTTACTATTTTTAGCAGATGCATTCCGGCAGCCGCCTCCCAGCACTTCAGAATCACAAACTGATCGCAATGCAACAGAAACGAGGACGAACGGAGGCCATTTGATGTGCATGCAGGTCAAATTAGGGTTTCCAGCTTCGGGACCCAAAAGGAGGGGTAAAAAGTCATAATTTTCAAAAACCGGTGTATACCACTGCGATTAGCATCTTTCAAGCTATCCGCTGGTAAAATTTGAAGACAAACGGAGCACTTACTATTTATAGTAAGTCATTTCAGAAACTGGCTAAAAATAGTAAGTCAGCAGCAGGCGCCAATGTCAATAGGTGGGTCACGTGGTGAGGAGCGCGTCATTCAAATTTCAAGTCAATCGGAGTTGTGGAGGTATCAGAAGCAGGCAGTTACTATAAATAGTAAATCACTTTCAAAAACATGCTATTTTTAGCAGGCAGGCTCAGAATGGCAATGTCAACAGGCTGACAAGGTCATGAAGGTCCAGTGTTCAAAATTTCAAATCATTCTGAGCTTCTGAGATATGAAAATTAAAAGACTTACTATTTATAGTAAGGTATGGAGAAGCTAGTGAAGGCAAGAAAAAGTGGCTAAGTACCAATTTTCATCCTCCTCCTGTAGCAAAATGCGCCCATGTCACAAGAAGTCAAGGAATAATTTTCATCCTCCACACATAGCCAAATGCGCCCACTTTAAAGAGACTGATGAGAAATATTCTAAGGCGTAGCTTTATTCTTCTCTCCCTCTCAAATGCGCTCAAATCATGTCTAGCAAGGAGAAAGTCAAAAGGGTCAAAGATGTTTTATCCTCCACCACCCTCCATTTGCGCCCTCCTCACATGCAAAATGCTAGAAAAGTTCTAAGTGTTAATCTTCATCCTCCTCCAATAGCAAAATGCGCCCATCTTCTAGCAAGCCCAAATGCACTATATCCACCTCACATGCTAAAATGCACCCACTCTAGGAAGATGTTCAAAAAAATTTCTAAGTCACAAGGATATTCTTCTCTCCCTCTCATATGCGCCCATCCTCTAGCATGAGTAAAATGCCCCCATCTTAAGAAGTCAGGTGGTCAAAGAAATGTTTCATCCTTTACCATGTGCTAAATGCGCCCAAGATACACAAGGGTGGCGTTTGAAATTTTATCCCCTTCCTAGTATGAAATGCGCCCAAATGAGGGCATATAAAGACAAAAGGAAGGAAGTCAAAGGGTCACATGTTGGGCGTGGTAAAAGTTATTTCTCCCTCACATGCTAAGGGTGCCATGTAAAGAGTAAGTATTGGGGGTGAAGCGTGGTAAGCAAGGTAAAGGGTGGTGAAATAAATGTTAGGCATGGAAAGAATATCCTCTTACAAGTGAGAAATGCGCCCAAGGGGGAGTTGAATATACTAGGCGTTGAAATTTAAAATGTCCTCTTCAAACATAAAATGCACCTAAGGTGATGAAGATAACTACAAAGGGCGTTGGGATTTAAAAAGAAATATATCCTTCATGAAGTGTGATATGCGCCTAAAGTAAAGTGTAAAGGTGGTGAAATAAAGTTGATAAGTGAAACAAGTATGCTAGGGGTTGAAATTAAATTGTTCTCCATGGTATATAATGTGCGCCTAAGGTGACGGAGATAAATATAGAGGACGTTGGGATTTAAAAGGGAAAATATTTTCTTCATGACATACAAGATACACTCGAGGCATTTTAAATAAAAATTGTCTAAGTGAATTTCTTCACCACTAGAAGAATGAGTTGAAGATGAGATTAAAAAATTTCTAAAGACAAAATTCAAAATGTGCCTATGCAAAGTGATTTAAAATTTATCTAAGGCACGAAATATTTTCTTCCTTAGGAAAATCACGCCTAAGTCTGGTAAAGTGATAAAAAATTTCCTGAGGTGCGAGCAAAATTGCCTGAGGTGAAGTCAAAGAATGCTGGCATTGCAGGATGGATTAAAAGTTTTCGAATCAGAGCAACGAAGCCCTCACAAAGTTGAAGAACGGGATTAAAATTATTGAAAATTATTTTTTTTCTAAGGTTCAAAATTCAAGAAAATTAAATGAACCCGTTCGTTGTATACCCATGAGTTCGACAAATTCTGAAGAAAATTTTCTTTTGGTTATCGAAGATCTTCGATGAGAAGTTGATTTCCATGTCTTCTACACTTCGCCAAGGCCTTCAGGATGAAGAATTTAATCGGTGCTCGAATAATGAATTTTCCTAAGGGGAAAATTTAAAATTTTCTAAGGCAAATTGAATAAGAGGTGTTTTCAAAATAAAATTTTCCAGACAATGAATTTGAAGTGAGTTGCCTATAGATAATTTCGATTGAATTCTTCACAGAATGAATTTTCAGGCGTCAGAGGTGATTTAAATTTAAAATTTGCATGGCAGAGCTCCGGCTAGTGAGTAAAAATTGTTTAAAAGTGGATTTAAAAATAAGCATTTTCAAAAGTGAATTCAAAAATACGCCAGTCAAAGTTGAAATTTCTAGAAGATCAAGATTCTAGGCGTCGAAAGACAAGTGTTGAAAATGCCAGAGGAGGGAAAATTCAAATTCTTGCTGACAAGTAGTGGAGATTTAATGTACTGGCTAAACTTAGCCTCCTTCTAGAATTCGAATTCCCTCTATGAGCTGAAGATTCATTCATTCTTTTCACAGTTGAAGAAATTCGATTTGCTCTAAGTTTGATGTTGTAGTGAGTTGTTGAGGCTGAAGTGTTGAAGAAGTTCGAAATTTTGCTGAAGCTAAAGGTTGCTAAAGAAGTACGATTTGAAGAAGACTGCTAAAGCTGAAGCTTGAAATGATCACATTGCTGAAGCTGAATGTTATTGAGGAAGTGTGCACTTGCTAAGTTACTTGAGATTGCTGAAGTTTGAATTTAAAAGAATCTAAGTTGCTGATTGAAGTTGGGCGATTTTCTCAAGTATTGAAGTTGCTACAGCCAGCTTAGAAAATTTGCTAAGTCAAAGTTGTTGAGACTTTCTAAGTGATTGATAGTTCGAAATCTGTTGAAGGAGAAGTGAGGTTTGCAAATGAGAAATAATATTGCAACTTCTTGAAGTCGGCTGGCAGCCCTGCAAAACATTTTATTTATTTTTCTAAGTTAATTTGCTGATGGATGTTTATTGTTTTGCAGATGGCTGAAGCAAGAACAATTGGCAAGGACAACAATGGTGCATCCAGGCAAGCTGTTATCAAGAAGCTGAGCAAGCCTTTCATGCCGGAATCAAAGTTTACTTCGAAGTTGGCCAAGCTTGCTGACACGAATTTGGGCTCTTTCAACTTGGAGACTTTCAAGAATCGGATGTTGGGGATTGGCAGTCACCAACCTTCAATCACCTCGCACAACATCATTCGAAGTGGACTATATGCAGCTGTTGGATTTCCACCAGCTATTCAGTGCTCGGAGCTAATGATGGAGTGCGCTAACTGCTATGAGACTAACCACAAATCAATTATGTCACCAGATGGCCAAGTGCTCGCCAACCTCACTCCTGCAGCTATTGGCGAAGCTTTTGGGATCCCAGCACACAAGAAGATGATTTACAAATCAAGAGAACGAGTTGAACGAATGTATGCTTCTGCATTCGAGAGATGTACAGAGACGATCAATACTCGCTGGATGAGCAACCCCAAGCCCTCTCCTACAAAGCTGTCGAGGCAAATTATATCAGATGACTTGAAGCAGGAGTACTGTGATCTTATCATGATGCTGAGCAGAGTTGGAGGTTGCCCGCAAGCTTTTATTTTTGAGCCGTGGATGTTCTATTACATCAACCTCGTGCTGGAAGGAAAGGAGTACGTCAACTAGGCTACGATGATTAGTGACAATTTGCACGAGCAGCTCCTGACTTTGAGAAGAAAAAAGACATTCTATATGGGCTCCTACCTCATTTACATTTTGGCTCGTATGACAAGATACAGAGGAATTTCATACAAAGAACCAGTGGGTTGTGGTTCTCATCAATTCAAAATCCACGAGGCTTGTCCATAGTTGCACCTGACGAGCACTACCCATTACAAGCGCGTCAACGACGCTTTTACCATGCATATCACAAGAACACTTCAGGAGCGTATGCATCATAGGATCTCGAGGGAAGCTCAGGAGTTAATAGAAAGGTATGGGTGCTAGTTTATACAGTTTCTGAAGTTTTCTTACATCACGCTGCAAGGTTTTTCCTCATATCCATATAGGCTGCCTAAATACCCAACCAACAGAATTTTAATGTTAAAGATATCTAGGCAACTAGTTGCCTACGATAAGATTCAGAAGAGAAAGAAGAAGGGAGGAGTTGAGTTCCCGATTGTCATGGGTAATTCAGACGAAGTGTGTCCTTCAATTCAAGCAACTAGAGAAGCTGAGAGTGAGCTTCAGTTCTTTCACTTTTCCTATCACACCAGCAAATAGCATTATGATCCACATAGCAACATCAGGTGGATACTGTCAGAAGAATTCAAACATAAGGCAAATATTGAAGATTATTGGGCTGGTGCATCAGATGAGGCTAAAATCAGGAAAAGAATGTTCTCTAGGTTGCCATTGAGTATGATCAGGGAGTGCGAAGTCATTCCAGTACCAGACCAGGTGAGCGAGGACATGAATGTCCTCCACCCAGATTATGAGGCGGTGAGAGATACTCCACTTCCACTTCCAGATTGGTCAGAACCGGAGATTGCAGATTTGGACACACTTTCCATTCCAGTCTTGACATTCACCAGAGCATGGGTTGACAGGCATGTGGGAAGACTATAGAGTAGGTCAGTTTCATTGACTTACAATTCGATGGGAGATCACAGGACACCCACTACTAGCAGAAAGAAACAAATTACACGAGGTCTAGAATCTCGAAGGAAGGAGCCAGTTCGGCAGGGACCTGTTCAGTCGGAACCTTCGAGAGTTGTATTTGAATCGCCCACGCCATTGGAGACACGTTCTCCAAGCATACAGGAGGTTTCTCTTTTCGTTGATCAAAGGAATGCATTGAATCAGGTGCAGGAGGTACAGGAAGAAAATCAGCCACCACGGAGGGAGTCGGTTGGCTAGAGTGTTAATGCGCCTACTAGGGATGATCAGCGGGGTGATGAGGAGACTGCTACCGACTCTCAGTTTCAGCATGAGTTAGAGGTGGCTTTGGAGGATGATGATATAGTTTCAGGAGATACTCAGCCACTTGAGGCCGATGAACCTCACCAGAATGATATAGAGGTTGAACAAGTCCGTGAAGTAGAGGCACAAGAACAGTAGCCATTTGTTATACAGCATGTTGTACCTGATTGGCTTAGAGAGGATGAGAAGAAGCCCCAGTGAAGAGATTGATCCAGCAATTGAGATGGAAGAGTTTTTGAACAGGATCAGTACGCCTCCACAAAAGAAGAGAGCACGAAAATTTTCAAAGATATCAACTGATGAGGATGGCTCTTGCACCCTTCATATGGCGGTGCCACAAGTTAATTGTGATCGAGACGAAACAGTCCCAGAAAATTATGTGATCACAACTATGGAGTTAGGACGTCCCACAGGTGCACAGATTGTTGAAGAATGTGATAACTCTTATCAGGCACTCAAGGACAGACTATTTAGGAAGGAAGGAAAGTATAAGAAATTGAAGAAAGAACATAAGACATTGATAGGATACATGCAGCACTTGTCTCGTCCTTGCGGGCAGGAGATTCTAGCAATAGAGCTTCCAGCTGAGTTATCTAGGGAGTTAGTTACCGGCTTGTTGGAGTTGAGAAAGATGGCACAGGAAGCAGATAAATGGGTTATGGGAGTTCGTGCTGAGACAGAAAAGTTCATGGAAGACCTTGCTTGTGCTTTCCAACAAGCTTCCAACATCACAGCACATATGGAAGCAGTTGATCAGGCCTGGGGTGATGCTTCTGTTTATCAGAGCAAAGTTATTCAGCGTCTAGAGGCATTGAGGCATGTTCTTTTGCGGATGTTGATTGATGGAGGAGTCATTCAGGAGAATGATAGATACGACTTTTCTAGATGGTACTCTTCAGTAATCACAGGGCGTGGTTTCTTCGACGCAGCACAGGCAGATTCAGCCAAAGTCAGGAAGGCTATGATGAATATTGTTGATGGAGTCCTGAATACTTTGGAGGCTATCTTTTCTAGGCGGCTGAATCCCAATGAGGTGACTACTGATAATTTGAGTAGGCTGGCACCTTTCTTTTCAGAGGTGAAGACCTTTGTGCAGGACGACTTTGAGAACACTTCTACTTTCTCCAGCTTGATTCAGAGTACACAGGATGCCTTAGTTGCTTGGAGAAAATCTTGCACACGGCACAAGCAGTCAGTCACGGTGTTAGAGTTCCAGCTTGATTGCATTCCACCTATTTCAGTTCAGGAGATCCAGGCCGTACTTACTAGGTTCATTGAGTTTGCAGCCAGAGAGAAGGGGAATGGGAATGCATTTCTGGATGATGATCTTCTAGAAGACTGATTGTGGGCATTAATTGCCTTTACTATTTTGGGAGTGAGTGGGAATCTTTGATTCATTTAATATACCACTCCCCATTCTGACAGTTTTTAGGGTTAGGGATGAGGTGGCTTAATCTTAGCCATTCTTTTGATTGTAATATGAGCCATCCATTGGACTGGGCCATCTATAAAAGGGGGAGTCCCCCTCATTTGTAATTCATTAGAATAGAGATCAGATTAGAGGAGACATTAGAGAGTAGACATTTTGTTAGAGAGATAGTTTGATAGCTTAGCATAGTGTGGAGGAGGAAAGTTTTCCTTTGAAAACTTTTGTAAGAGATTGTTGTGTAAAACTTTCATAATAGAAGATCTTTTCATTGGTGAAATTTTTATTTGTTATGGATAGCTAGCAAGGTTTCTTCATCCCTTCGACTCCAAGTAGCGTAAAGTAGTTTAAGATTAGCATTTTCATTTCATGCAAGTAGATGGTAGTTGTGGATTTGTGGCATTGATCAAGGAAACTTCATTTTATTCCATACCACTAGCGGCTTGCTGACGACAAGTTTGCCTTGCGTGGTCAAAGCGGATTATATGCAGTTGTTGGTTTCCCACCAGCCATTCAGTGTTCGGAGCTGATAATGGAGTGCGCCAATTACTATGAGAAGGATCACAGATCGATCATGTCACCAGATGGCCAAGTGCTAGCTAATCTTACTCCTGCAGCCATTGGTGAAGCTTTCGGGATCCCGGTGCATAGGAACATGGTTTACAAGTCCAGAGAGCGAGCTGAACGGATGTACGCTTCTGCTTTCGAGAGATGTACGAAGACAATTAACACTAACTGGATGAGCACTCCCAAGCCTTCTCGTACAAAGTTGCCGAAGCAGATCATAGCGGAGGACTTGAAGCAAGAATATTGTGACCTCATCATGATGCTAAGCAGAGTTGGTGGTTGCCCACAGTCCTTTATTTTTGAGCCTTGGATGTTCTACTACATCAACCTCGTGCTGGAAGGGAAAGATTACGTCAACTGGGCTGTGATGATCAGTGATAATTTGCATGAGCAGCTCCTGAGCCTCAGAAGGACAAAGACATTTTACATGAGCTCCTACATCATCTATATGTTGGCTCGTATGACGAAGTACAGAGGGATCTCTTACAAAGAACCTGTTGGTTGTGGCTCCCACCAATTCAAAATCTATGACGCTTGTCCGCAGTTACATTTGGCGAGCACTACTCATTACAAGCGTGTCAACGATGCCTTCACCATGCATATCACGAGATTGCTTTAGGAGCGTTTACACCACAGAATCTCGAGGGAGGCCCAAGAGTTGATTAAAAGGTATGGGTGTTGGTTCATTCAATTTCCAAGGTTTTCTTATATTAGGCTGCAAGGTTTTTCATCATATCCGTATAGGCTGCCTAAGTACCCAACCGATAGAATATTGATGCTAGAGATATCTAGGCAATTGCTCGCCTACGATAAGATTCAAAAGAAGAAGCAGGGAGGTATTGAATTCCCAATTGTCATGGGCAACTCGGATGAAGTGTGTCCCTCAATACAGGCAGCCAGAGAAGCCGAGAGCGAGCTTCAATTTTATCATTTCTCATATCACACCAGCCGACAGCACTATGATCCACATCACAACATCAAATGGGTACTGTCAGAAGAATTTAAACATAAGGCAAACATTGAAGATTATTGGGCTGATGCGCCAGATGAGATTGAAGTCAGGAAAAGAATGTTCTCTCGGTTGCCAATTACTTTGATCAGGGAGTGTGAAGTTGTTCCAGTTCCAGACCAGGTCAATGAGGATATGGACGTTGTCCATCCTGATTATGCAGCAGTGAGAGATACTCTACTTCCACTCCCGGATTGGTCAGAACCAGAGGTTGTTGATTTAGATACACTTTCTATCCCGGTCCTAACATTTACTAGAGCATGGGTTGATAGGCGTGTGAACAGGTTATAGAGTAGGTCAATTGCTTTGACTTACAATTTGATGGGAGATCACAGGACACCCACCACAGGCAGAAAGAAACAGATCACACGAGGTCCAGAGTCCAAAAGGAAAGCGCTGGTTCGACAGGAGCCTGTTCAGCTGGAACCTCCACGAGTTGCAGTTGCATCACCCACGCCATTGGAGACACGTTCTCCAAGTATACAGGAGGTTTCTTTGTTTGTTGATCAGAGGAATGCATTGAATCAGATGCAGGTAGTACAGGAAAATAATCAGCCTCCACGGAGAGAATCGGTTGGCCAAAGCGTCAATGCACCTATTAGGGTTGATCAGCAGGATGATGAGGGGACTATTACTGACCCTCAGTTTCAGCAGGAGTTAGAGGCGGCTATGAATGATGATGATGATGATATAGTTTCAGGAGACACTCAACCACTTGAAGACGACGAGCCTCGCCAGAATGATGTAGAGGTTGAGCAAGTTAGAGAGGTAGAGGCACAAGAGCAGTAGCCCTTCGATATACAGTACAATGTGCCTGATTGGCTTAAGGATAGGATGAGGAGAAGCCCCAGTGAGGAGATTGATCCAGCAGTTGAGATGGAAGAATTTTTGAACAGGATCAGTGCACCTCCACCGAAGAAGAAAGCAAGAAAGTTTTCGAAGATCTCCACTGAAGAGGATGGTTCTCGCACTCTTCACGTTGCCGTGCCTCAAGTTGATTGTGACCGAAATGAAGCGGTGCCTGAGAATTATGTAGTCATGACTTTGGATTTAGGACGTCCCACTGGTGCACAGATTGTAGAGGAGTGTGATAACTCCTACCTCGCCCTCAAAGATAGGTTATTCAAAAAGGAAGGAAAGTATAAAAGATTGAAAAGAGAACACAAGGCTTTAATTGGCTATGTACAGCAATTGTCTCGTTCTCGAGGGTAGGAGATTCCAGTGATAGAGCCTCCAGCAGAAATACCTAGAGAGTCCATCAGTGGCTTGATGGAGTTAGGAAAAATGGCACAGGAAGCAGACAAGTGGGTCACAGGGGTTCGTGCTGAGACAGAAAAGTTTATGGACGACCTTGCTTCTGCTTTTCAGCAGGCCTCTAGTATTTTGGCACGGATGGAGGCAGTTGAACATGCTTGGGGAGATGCTTCTGTCTATCAGAGTAAAGTAATTCAGCGTCTTGAGGCATTGAGGCATGTTCCGTTGCGATTGCTAATTGATGGAGATGTCATTCAGGAGAATGACAGATATGATTTTTCTAGATGGTATTCTTCAACGATCACGGGGCGTGGTTTCTTCGACGCAGCACACGCGGATTCAGCCAGGATACATGAGGCTATGGCCAATATCATAGATGGAGTTCAGAATACCTTTGAGGCCATATTTGCTAGGCGGTTGAATCCAGATGAAATCAATGTTGATAATTTGAGGGGTAGGCTGGTACCTTTCTTTTCAGAGGTTAAGACCTTCGTACAGGATGATTTCGAGAACACTTCTACTTTTTCCACTTTGATCCAGAACACGCAGGATTCTTTAGTTGCTTGGAGAAAATCTTGTACAAGGCATGAGCATTCAGTCACAGTATTAGAGTTTCAGCTAGATTGCGTTCCACCCATTTCAGTTCAGGAGGTTGAGGCTGTACTTAGCAGATTTGTTGAGTTTGCAGCCAGAGGGAAGGAGAACGGGAATGCACTACTGGACGAGGATCTTCTAGAAGACTGATTGTGGGCATTTATTGCTTTTACTATTTTTAGGAGTGAGTGGGAATCTTTGTTCATTTATTACACCACTCCCCATTCTGGCAGTTTTTAGGGTTAAGGCTGAGGTGGCACGATTCTAGCCACTCTATTGATTGTAACCCTAGCCGTCTTTTGGACTAGGCTAGCTATAAAAGGGGGAGTCCCCCTCATTTGTAATTCATTAGACTAGCATTAGATTTGGAGATCAGACTAGAGAGTAGAGCAGAGTAGACATTTTGCTTAGCATAGTGTGGAGAAGAAAGAAAGTTTTCCCTTTGAAAATTTTGTGGAGATTGTTGTGTAACACTTTCATGATAATAGATCTTTTCATTGATGGTGGAATTCGTCTTGTCATGAATAGCTAGCAAGGTCTCTTCTTCCTTTCGGATCCAAGTAGCTTAATTCTCATTTCATGCAAGTAGTTTACTTTGACGTGTGGTGTTTTATTGAGGTAGCTTCACTTTATTCCATACCACTAGCGGCTTGTTGATGACAAGTCCGCCTTGCGTGGTCAACTGGAAATCATCTTGAGTTTAACTTCGATTGTAATTTGTATACTTATATGTGTCGTTCTGATGGTGTATGTATGCTTAATTATAATTTGAACATCTTTTGCTATCCCTTTGAAGATTGCACCAATTTTACTGAGGCTGTCCGACGTGAGGCTAGGTTAAATTTGGTTGAAGTCTACTAAAACGAAGCCCCACATATCTTGCATTTAGAATAGAACATAAGTTTCTTAGGCCTTCCACTCTTTTACTTTCCGCACATTTCTGGTTAGCTTTAGGAAAACGAACTATATTGCCAAATCATACATACAAAATCCCCTTTCGAATCATCTATCTGTTGTTAACTGCAAGAAGCCTGAACAATTATGTAAGTCCCCTCGTAAGAACACAGCAATACACATCAACCAACTGAGGGTGTTCCAAGTATTTCAAAACCTTGGAGTTGAACGTGTGATCTATCTCGCAATCTTAGCACACGGAATACTTTGATCAAGAGAGAACGGAGTAGCCTTCGAACTATTTTGTTCTGCTGTTTGGTGCGGTCACAAAAACCACGTCAACAGTTATCAGTGTTGGTAACAACTTCTTGAACGCTATAAATATCATTCCAGATTCTCTCAACACTGATCCTAACTCCACCATACCAGAAGTGGTGAAGCAATACACTGGGACCCATCCAAACGACAGTGCTAACTCTGTCTCCACCTAGATCCCAATATAGACCGAACTCGTGTCCATCCATCATGAGGAGGTAAGGATAATTAGAAGCATCTGCTACATAACATCTCTCTATAACCTCCGCTAAACTCTCATGGATGTGATATCCACCTGTGCCATCAAGCCTGCTGACATTATAATCCATTTGTAACCTTGTGTCCACTAGTAGTCTCTGAAACCAAGGAGCAGCAAACCTTGTTGGATACACATCGGCCTGATGGTAGACTAAATATTGATCCTGCAAGCACTCACCCGCCAACAATTGAGTCGGGTATCTGCAACCACTAGATCTGTCTACTGAAGATGGTAACTCTCCATCCAAAAAGGGATGGTATACGTCCTGAACCAATCCACACTGACGCATCAACAAATCCTCTGTATGTGGACTAGAAGAGAAGTGTTGAGTACTTCTCACAATGCTCGCCTCAGTAAACTCCACTGCGGACCCTGTCTGAAATCCCGATCCACAATCACTGCTCATCTCAGGACTCAGGTCAAGTTGGTGATTGACATCTATTTCAAAAAGCAGATTATCATATGACCAAGAAGCATCTATCTCGAACAATGGATTGTCGATCATCTCGCACTCCATCTCCTGATCTGCCTCTTGCTCTTCACCCCAATCTGCACTGTAGTACGAGATTGAGTCAACCTCATTCACATCATGATCAGCAGCATCATGTATGCTATCATCAACGCACACATCATCATCTAAAGCACTGCTGCTATATGTCTCATAGGATGTCTCAAAAGACGATGTAGAATCCACACGAGTCAAAAGTTGATCAATTTTATCATCCTTTTCCGCCAAAGGATCCTGTAAATCTGGCCTGCGTGAATCATGAATTGACAATTCTTGCACATACTCTGAATTGGTATCTTCAAAATGATCAAAAATTTCATCAGCAATTGCTGATACACAAGATGTAGGGAGCTCAAAACCCTCATTGGTTTCATATGGACCCCTTTCTTCATGTGCATCTCTCTCAACATGATCATCCTGTAACCTTACAACATCTTGTTCAAGACCCTCACCCTCATGTTCTGACTCTTCTTCTTTTTCAAGAGGACTCAAGTGCTTTTCCTCTATAGCTGCCTTAGAAATTTCAACTCCATCATCCACGGGTAGATCTTCTAAGGTCTGATTTTCGCTCACCAATGGATCAGCTGTACACTGGTCAATAACTGCTGAGAGTTCATCATGAAGGCTTCTCGCCATGGTAGTGACCTCATGTTCCTTCTTCTTCTCATTTTGTGACGTGGACCTCTTAGACATCGAAGCCATACGCCGCACTACTCTATCTAATTTTGCAGGGTCTAAAAACAATTCATTTATCCTTTTCTGATTTTCATCCAACCTTTTCAAACTTTGTTTCAACTTCTCCATATTCTTGTCCCACTGCCTCTGGGAAATAACCATGTTGTTTAACTGAAACTTTTGAACTGCAGTTGAAACTTACCCAACAGGTTGGCAGGAAACCGCTCTGATACCACTGTGATGAACCACACTCCGGTGATCCACTCTGCTACCACTGTAGTGATATGCTCTGTTACCACTGTGATGATCTGACACTCTGCTGCGATGATTTTCGCGATACTTGTAGGTCTTATTTGTGTTTTGTGTTTGTTTTTCTTGTGTTACTCGTGTTTGATGATTAATGCCAATGATATACATAAATTTAATAAGCATGTGCATGTAATGGGAACACAAGATATACTAAACTAATATGACAACTCACATAATGACTTGATTTAATTGCCAAGACACTTTCTTCATACATAATAGATTGCATCCAAAATATAACTTTCATTAGGTTTCAACGGATACATCAAATAACATAGATTTTAACTTACAGCCAAAATCACTGTGAATAGTGATTTGCTACAGTACCCGCGCCCATGCAAATGCTCATACAAAATTAAATACAAGTTTCTCCTACCGATTTCTTGATGGAATAGCTTCTAATACTAAGGGCGCCCACTTTGGAAGAGATTGCAGCCTCTAAAAGGAGGCGTTTTAATTTCTTCTTGTTGTTCAAAACCCTCAAGTATGGCGGCTGGCTGTAGATGAAGAAATCAACTTCCAATCCTTCGTAAAATGCAAACCACGTCTTCTAAATGGCGAAAGGCAACTCTAGCAGCAAATACCCTTCTAGAAGATGCCTCCAACAACTTGTAATCAGCAAAATATGGCTCCAAATGCAGCAAACAGAAAATAACCAGCACTTTAGGGTGGTCTTTCACACCTTCAAGATGCCAAATCCTAACTACAAGCCCCAAACCAGGCTTACCCACTGCTGAAATTGAGAAACCCTAGTTTCTCTCTTCCACAATCTCCAACTCCCAAGTTTCAATCAGCGAAACATATCCAAGCATGAAGAAGTTCGAACTTCTCAAGCACCTTTTATAATTTGACATTGAAAAACACTATTCATTAAAAAGTGACTATTCACTTAAGTTGTTACTTTTTCCACTTTAGTGATGAATAGTAACAACAAAATAGAATTCAACCCCTTGAACTAATAGGCACATGGCCCCCAAAGTCTGGAAAGGTGAAACGATGATGAAGATCAATATTTCAAGCTCCCGTAACACGCCAAACACGCAATTCCACCATGTCACCAAACTCCAGATACCAAATAAGCAAATTTCCGACCAGGTGCCCGGACAGGTGACCCTCTATCCGGAACCACTAGCCTACGAGGATCGACATAATAGGCTAATCCAATGACTCTGATGCTCGCGAAATAATGGGTACATTACATTTCAAGACCTACAAACAAATACAAGAGAGATTCACCTGAAAGGGCCTTAAATTAGATGTTCTTCGATATGTCAGAGAGTGTCCTGTTTGTCAGCAGAATAAACAGGAGCACACATACCCTGCGGGCTTATTCCAACCACTTCTAATTCCTGATAGGAAGTGGGAGTGTTTGTCGATGGATTTCATTACTAGTTTGCCGAGAGCCCAAGGTTGGGATTGTATATATGTGGTTGTGGATCGTTTGACTAAGTATGCTCACTTCTTTCCAATCACAGCTACATATTCAACTACACAGGTAGCAGAGTTGTTTTTACATGAGGTATTCAAGTTGCATGGGTTACCTCGGAGCATCGTCAGTGACAGAGATAGCCAGTTTATGAGTCATTTTTGGCAGGAGCTATTCAGGCTATGTGGAACAAAGCTCACTCTGAGTACTAGTTACCACCCGCAAACAGATGGACAAACAGAGATAGTGAACGAATGGGTGGAAGGGTACCTCAAGAATTACATAGTAAGACAACAAAAGGGTTGGGTCAAGTGGTTATATCTATGTGAGTATTGCTACAATACCACTTACCATCTCTCTATTCAGATGACACCATTCATGACTTTGTATGGGTATGATGCGTCGAGCTTTCTAGATTTATTGTTGGGTGACAGTAGAGTGCCTAGTGCTGGAGATTTATTGTAGGAAAACCAGGACATCATGAGAGCTCTACGTGAGAACATACAGAAGGCACAAAACCAACAAAAATAGTATGTGGATTAGAAGAGAGTCGAGCGCTCATTTGAGGTTGGAGATATGGTGTACTTAATGTTGCAGCCTTACAAACAGTCTTCTCTTAAGAGGAGTGGTGCAGAGAAACTTAAGCCATGCTACTATGGACCATTCAAGATTATCGGGAGAGTGAGAGAGGTGGCTTAAGAGTTGGAATTGTCGGCGGATAGCAGAGTACATAATGTGTTTCATGTGTCACACCTCAAGAAGGCGTTAGGACATCGTGTGGTTCCTTCCACGATTTTATCTCCCTTGGATGATGAGGGGAAGTTGATTTTGGTGCCCGAGGCTATTTTGGATGTTGGGGAGAGACATTTGCACTACCGGGTTATCAGGGAGTATTTGATAAAATGGAGGGACTTACCAGTTGAGGATGCGACTTGGGAAAGTGAGGAGATTCTATAGCATCCGGAGCTGAGATTACTTGGGGACAAGCAATTTCAGGAGGGGCGGACTATAATGTCCCCATCCAATTAAACATTCTTACATCAGCATGATTAGCCTATCAATGGCCCTCATAGGCTAATAGGACATGGATAGAGGGTCCTCTCGGCAGTTACTCAAGTGTTGGTTGGCTCATTGGATGCTTGGATAATTATTTCTTTGGATATTTGGGATGTTGGATAACACACTGTGTTTGAAAACACACTGTTGGATAACATATTGTGTTATATTTTTATATTTGCACTTTGTGTTATAATTTCATATTATAATAAAGTGTAAATATAATATAATTTTATATTGTTATTTTGGGAAGCTTCTAGAAGGGGCCAACCCCTTGAGGGAAAAAAGAATAAATAGATGGTGTTGGCTTGCTTCTCAACATCCAGTATTCGACATTTACATTTTATGAGCACTTGTGGAGCCAAGGGTTTCTGCAGTATATCAGAATTGTCTTTAGGAACAAAACTCCCATTGATAGCATAAATGAGGAAGTGAAATATCTTCTGAAGGGTTGCAATTGTGGAGGTGATACTTCAGTCATCTCAGCTAGGCAAAATTAGTGACCAAAGGCCAATTTTGCATAAATTGATTTGGTGATTGTTGGAGACAATTTCGGTGTTGAGATTTTCATCTATTCTTGGCATCTTGGAGGACGACTTTGCATTGGAGAAAATCTGATTTAAAAATATCAGAAATTTCAGTCATGGTGAAGGACCACGATTTTGCATGAGAAGGGCTCAATGTGGTTCAATTTTGTAAAGAGAAGGAGGCGCTGGACTTTAGAGGACTAGGCAACTTCATTGAAGGTGATTAGAGGCTGTAAGGAGCTGGGAATTAATTTATATCTGCATTCCAATCAGAAACAGGGGTGGCTAGCAAGGAAAATCAATTTGGCTTGAAGAGTGGTCTTTTTGCTTGGTTATTGATTGCTTCTTCATCTATCAACAAGAGCGACATCAAGCAACCACGTTCCTCTAAGAATTGTTCATCATTTCATTGCATATTAAGAGATTAGTGTTGCAGCTGTAGGTGTGCATCCATTATCAGAATTGTCATATTTTAATATTATTGTAAATGCCAAGAGTCTTGGCCATTTTGTATAAGCATTGTATTGGACATTCATTTGCAATCAAGGATATAAAAGTTGCTGATTATTTGTAGTTGCCATTGGGCATTTTAATATCATTTGTACTCAACTTAATAGTATGCATGCCAAGTGTTTGACAAAATGTCAATTGGCTGTAGATGCATTTTCTTCATGTAATTTCTCATCTATATGCATTTGAAAATACAAAAAGAGTTGCATTGCATTTAGATATTAGCATAGACATTGTAGAAGTCTTTTTCAAGCTTTCAAATCAATTTAGCATTTGTTACAAGCATCAAACTTCAAACTGAAACTTCAAACCATCAAACAAGAACATTGCACACCAATTGTTTGACAAAATTACAAGGCAGCAAATTTAAGAAATTGAGGTCAGTTTGAGCTAGGCTCATTACAGCCCCACTAGGTCTTGTCAAACCTGAAGTGTAGAGGAGAATATTATTGCAATTATCTCTTGTTCATTGGCAATTGATCTTAAGTCTTTAAATATAAGACATGGCTAATCTTAAGAAGGTTTCAAGCAATTAGTTGGAAACACCAACAAGATGGATGACCTTTCAAGTAGTCTAGAATCCTAGATGCTTCACCCCTATGAGCATAAATTAGAGGCAATTTGAGGTAACTGGACCATTCATTATTGAGAGATAGGTTCTTTTGAACCACCACTCATGAAATATGGGTCAAGAGATTAACTCAAAAACTAAACAATTACATATTGATAAAACATCACATAGTTTGACACGTGACAAAAAATTACCTACTTGATAATGAATGAGCTAAGGGGCTCTATAATGAATGGTTCATAAGGCACAACACTTGTTGAAGGTTTTGCAAATGGGGTAGCAAGATAAGTGTGCTTGATCTTGGAGGAAATTCTTTGGTTATGTAGACTTGAGCCGAAGCAGTGCTAGATGGTTGACCTCCCAAAAAGTTCCAATACTTCACCATGTAAGCATCACCTAGATGCAATAGTGCTAAGAGGACCTTCCATGCTCCTAACAAATCGATTCTTGTGAACCACTGATGAAATATGAGTCAATGAGATTGACTCAAAAAGTACATAGTTAAATCTTAATTAAACATCGCATAATTGACAAGATTTATCAAAGATCTCTTGAGTAGTTGTCTTCTGAGTAAAATCTGAAATAGGGAAGAAATTATCAGACACTAAATAGTAAATAACAATAATCATAGGGAGACAAAAATAGTATCAGACGAATCCAAAGGGATAATTACATGTCAGAGGATCCAATACCAGTAGCTATACTCTAATTAATTATCATCCACATGTTTTGGATGCTATGACAATTTCCAAATGACTCAAAATAGAGTAGATTTTACTGAACTGAAATCAGCAATCACCAATTCTCAACTGTGAGAAATTGATCACCTGCTGACCATTATTTCAATCATTTTATGCTAAGTTGTCAGTCCTGATATGGGAATGGGTTCAAGTACACTGGTACAAAATTAATTCCCCGGGTACAGCTACAAGTTCATATATAAAATATGAAGGCATTTTATATATATCCTGACTTGGATGTTTCCATTGCACATCTTTAATTGATCAACAGGTGCATGCAAGACCCGCATAGAAAACTAGTAAAGTGGCATTGGCACTGCTTTTAGTTCTATTTCTAACGAACCAAATGATGATATAGATGCCCTTGATGAAAAGCAATATAATGATACATTTTGAGTTTGCATGTGGAGCATGTAGTTAGAATACTGACTATTAGCCTATTTCAAACATTAGTTATGAAAAGCAATAGAACATTTTGATTTATCATTTAACTTTTGACATTTGGCAACGAATTATTGATATTCAATATATTACGTGCTTAATTTTGTTTATTCTATGCATATGTTACTTTGTTTATTTATCTAGATTTTTATTTTATTTTTTGGGTACAGAAGTACCCAAGACATACTGAATCCAGAGTAAAAAACCGACAGCTTGGCTGCACAACAAATGTGGGATAATCCTCATATCGAAACACATAGCAGGAAAGGCAACTTAGCTAACAAATGTGAGATAATCCTCATACACAGACTCGTAGAAGGACAGGCAACTTACCTGTACAACAAAAGTGGGATAATAGCCCTGATTTGAAAAACGGGATGTCTATAGTTGACTTGTGCAAGAGACCACAAATTTCTGATCAGTCCAGGTAAAATGAGATATGCATCCCTCAAACCAACATTCTTGCTTACCTTAACCCAAAATTTATAGTTTGATTCATGTAACATGACATGAATCACACAGTGTTTTTTATTTTAAACTCAGCCGATAGACTCAAAAGTTTGTGTATACCTTTCAATAAACACCCAATCCTGAAGATCCTCTCATCAATGATTTGCAATGAAATGGCAGTTGATTAACAAACTGCATAGAAAATATCCTAGCATTAACAAGATCTAGATCAAAATAATCCGTTTCAATATATGGTACCCAACGATTAAGATACTGGGCCTTGAGGCATTATATAAACTAACATTAAGAGCTAAAGAAGGATTTATGAATACTATTAATTATGCCAAAGGTGATTCATTCACTCTTTACATAAAGGTAAAAGGTAAGCTCCCTGCTTCAAGTCACCGGACTCTCCGTGCAACCTATCTGGCCATAAGCCTCGCATCACAAATTGGCCTACTTCACCACCCACTAGTGTGCCTCCTCTCACCATCTAAATGCTTTGACCAATGGCCTCTCCTTTCTTAGAACCTACTGCTGAATGACAAAGTCATTCCTTGGTTTGATCTTGATCTTTGACTGCACAAAGTTCCGTAGCTAACCAAGGATGTAGGGAAACAAGGAGAGTTTGTGGAAGCAATGCACAAGACAAATGTGGAGATGGGGGCCCTAATTTGGGCAATCAGATTGCAATGGATGGACGGCCAATTTTGTTGCCACATGTGCATCGATATTTTTATGGCGGTTATATTGGGCTAAGTGCCGAGGATTTGCTTAAAGATTGTTTCAGTTGGGGTGCAAGCACTAGTAACTGGTTGTTGATACCGTAATGTTGGCACTATTGGGCCATCTATTGTAATTTGTGTATTATTGGACTGGATGCATGTAATTTTAACTGTGTTCTAGAAAGCATTTGTTAAAGGGGTATATGCTTCCAACTTCTTATATGCCAATATAGCAAGCAAAGCGACTTGGCTTTTTCATTTAACCTCATATCTCTTTGACAGATTCTAAAGCTCATGAGCAGACTAAGCTTTGGCAATCTGCTTACACCTTGTGCGTGTCACCAGTTTTTTGGAATCTTGAAATCCAAGGGATTTGTTTCCCATAACTATCACACTAACATAGTTCCTATTCCTGTACCAATTAACCTTATCAGTATCTTACTTGAAGTAGCTTTTTACCTTTACCTCCTCGATAGCTCCTAAAGTTCGTGAGCGGACCGAGCCTTGCCAATTCACCTACACTAATCTTAATCCCGCTGCCTATTCCTGGAACAACCAACATTATCCGAAGCTTACTAGAAGCAGCTACTAGCTGCCGATAGGACAAATATATCACTTGCCAACTGGAATCTCTACAAGTACACCAGTAAAAAGGGGACATGACAACAGTAGTGTATATATACAAAGGCCACAAGTAAGTCCAATTTGCAGTTGGGTAACACCTTAGTTTCCTACTTTTTTTCATTTTACGATGGATGCTTCTCTCATCCAGACAGTTCTAATAGTTGTTGACCTATATCTTGCAAATATTATATATCTTTAAAGAGTTTTTTTAACCAGCTTAGCTTTAGCCTACATTGCACCTAGAAATCCTCCGACTAAGCCAAAGCTGCTAATTCTAAGCGTGAATCGAAACAAAACACAAATCTCCCCGCTTCTGTTCATCGCATATTTACCACCTAGCTGCTACAATATTATTGACGCTATCGCGCCCCTAGTAAATAAATGATTCAAGTAAACTGAAAATAACAAAAATTATGCTAGTTTAACTAATATTTCGTTCATTAACGGAAACCTCATCTGCTGGAAAAATCTTCAAAGTTAAAAATAAAAAATAAAAAATCTTCATGGTTTCAAAAAAACAAATTAATAGTGATTCAGAACTAGGATCACTGAGATCACTGAGTGTGATTCCAAATGTTGATTGAAACTCATATACAGTTTAATCTAGAAACTCTCTTTAATTAATTATCTTTCAGAAAGATGAACACAGAAAGTAAGTTGCACTTCGAAACACAATAGTCTGCCCTCCAGAAAGTATAAGGCAAATCAAAATAAAAACGGCATTCAAATTTGCTGGTGTAGTAACTTTAACGCATTTTGGGTTATATAGCAGCTAAAAGCTATTTTATCTTTACAGTAGCTTAATAGAATTGCACTTTCCCGAGAAAATCCCAATGTTTCGTACCTGCAAAATTCAAAGATCGAAAAGCTTCTTAAAAGTCCCGCGATCGATCCTTTACGCGACCAAAAGCGCAGCACAAATTATGCCTCAGCTTTCTTACAAAATGGAGTTATGTTCCGTCCCGTCAACCAATTTGCGTCCTGCAATCTTACACAACAGAGTTTGCGGGACCGGAGTATCTTCCCATTTATGAAGTACCCCTTACAATGTGATAGGTAGAATTTTATAATTTACAATGATAGATTGTATAAGCCAAAAAGCCTTACCAGAATTGTGCTAAGACAACAATGATACGGGAGTCGCCGGTATCCCGGTTATACCTGTCATTCTCATTATGCAGCTCATTTCAATGAAATCTTTAAATGCCAGATAAGCAATCGCTTACCGCTATGTTACGGACACGTGTGAAGTGTAATTCAACAATCAGGTATGGACACGCATCTCTTTCATCTCTTGCGTTTCAACATTTTTTTCTGAAATATTCTTCTTATCTGACATGGCGGATTATACAGTACACAAGATGAATCTAGGAGATGATTTTTTTATGATCTAATCAAGACAGGGGAGAGCCAGTTAGAGGAGTGCTTAGGGTTACGTAAGAAAAATTATGTGCTCACGATGAAATGCTTGTGAATTTGAGTCCCACCAAATTAATATAATATCTATTTTGGAAACTTTCTACGGAGTCTCATATCACCACGTCAAGTTTTTTTTTTTTGGCTTATTTGTTATTATTTAATTAGATTTTAAAGATACAAAAACTATCATAATCATTGTGTAAAATTAAAAATCATTTAATGTTGATTAATAGATTATCATTGTCATATAAAGAAACTGTAGGTAATTTTTAGCTTGTATCTTTAAAGTGTCACATCTAAGGCCTCCATTGCACGCACGTTTCCATTTTCTATACATTTATCTTCTTTCTCCTAATCATTCACATAGAGGGAAAAAAACAAAAGAGAGCATGATTTTGTTTTTGGCTTATTTGATTGAAAGAGTTTGGTTGATTTTAGGAAAGTATTTAATATGGTATTTAGAGATAAATTTTGAAGTAGGTAAGAATTAAGATTGGAATCAAGGTTAAAATCAAAACAAGTGTTAGAAATATTTAAGAAGTTGATAGTGGTATATAAGGTTGTCTTATTTTTTCTACTTTGTTTGTATTATACATTAATAAATTAAGGGTAGATTAACTAGTTTATCTATCTTATTAAATAATCTATATAAATGAATCGAAACATATCTTTTTTAAATGTATTTTTTAATAAAGTTATTTATATTTAACTTTATTAATAATGTAATATTATTAACATAATAGTAAATTATTATATATTAATATTAATTATATATTTATATAATAAATAATAATATATCTAATAATTATTATATTAATAATAATATAATATTTATCTAATTATAAATAATATTATTATTCATGTCAATAGTAGCATGGTGTGATGGTTAAGTTGTCGTTTTGTTATTTTTACCATCGAGTTTCAAACCCCATTGGGGTGTATTTGTTGAGAAAATCAAATATATTGTGCAGTAATAAATAACACCTTAAATCTCAAGAAAAAATATAAAATATATTCCACATGATCGACAGTGAAATCACCTAGATAAGTAGCGGATTTTATTTTCCATTCTCGAGTAATAGGTGTGTGTGTAGAGCAACTGTTTGACTTAACAAGACTAGTAGAGAGGGCATTCAACTTGCTAGATATGTAGTAAAGTAGCGGATTTCATTTTCCATTCTCGGGTAATAGGTGTGTGTGGCAAAGCATTGCTCGACTTAACAAGACTAGTAGAGAGGCATTCAACTTGCTAGATATGTAGTAAATTACTTACACACATGAACCCATCCTAATTGCAAAAAAAACTAGTAGAGAGGGCATTCAACTTGCTAGATATGTAGTAAAGTACTCTTACACACATGAACTCATCCTAATTGCAAAAACAAAAACTCATAGTTTGAGACAATACTTGAGGGCTTAAGAACTCTTTTGTAAGGAAGTTAGGATGCAAGTGAATACCAACAAAATCAAAGTCATGACTCTCATTATGGAGAACAAATACAAAATTTTAAGGAAGCCTACTAAAAATAGGAGAAGAATACAAGTACTTCAAGTTCAATTTTCACAACAACCTCAATTGGGAGACATGAAAGGAAAGAAGAATATAAGGGGTATCAAAGGCTCTATACTCACTACAAAATAGATGCAAGAATACAAAAGTATAAGAATGAAAAAACTAGAGAATACTATTTAGCTTGTGTGGGGTGAAGCCACATAAGTGGTTTACACTTTTGAAGAGGAAGGAAATTTCGAATTTTTCCCATTCCTCATATCAAATGGGTTCGGCCGAACCCTAAGGTTCGACCGAACCATTTAGACCATTGAATTGGTTCGGCCGAACCAATGAAATCCCCTATTAAAAAATCATACTAGAGTGGGTTCGGCCGAACCCACTTAGTATGGCTAAAACAAAAAAAGCTTTCATTTAATTGCTTTTTTTAATTGCATGGATTGGTGGTTCGGCCGAACATGGGTTCGGTCGAACCCTAGTTCGACCGAACCTTTCCAAGATGTTCGGCCGAACCCCTCTTTTTTCACCCTTGGTTCCTAAGGCACCAGAATTGTTGAAAATTTTGTGTTTCGAAGCTCGATTTTAGAATGAAAATGGAGAAGATCTCAAAAACCCAACTAGTATCGGGTTCCCCTCAAAACGAGCTATCCAACGAATATAATTTTAGTATGTTTTGATTATATTATCTATCTCTGCTTTTTAAGTTTTATTAAATATAGGTTTTTCACTAAAACAAAACTCTTCTACAAAAGTGGAAAAATAGAGATTATCAAAAAAAAAATTTAAATGAATGCACCAGATATTGGAGTCCTTGATCCAACAAAAAAAAAAAGGAATTTCGATACATACAGTAAAAGTTATGCGTTATACGGTGGTTATGTCGAATTGTAATTGATTTGACTTTAAAACTTGATTAAAGAAAAAATATTCAAAAAAAACTATCTAACCAAGTGGAAGCACTAGATATCGGAGTTACAAATCTAAATTTGAAAGAATTGGAATTTTATCTTTCAAGGAAAAAAAGTTATGCGTTATACGGTGTGCGTCACTTTTTAAAAATGTAGTTTTTGAAAAAACCAATTTTCGTGGGAGATGGAAAAAGAAGTTTATATTTTTAGAATCTACAGACAAAATATGACAAGACTCTAGTTTGCATCATCTTCAAATTCTTTACGGTTTAATCGCTATAGGTGCCCGAATGTGGAGATTGTGTTAAAAAAAAAAATATCAGTGTCCAGTTAGGCCAAAAAGTGTAAACCACTATTGTGGGATCACCCTGTGTCACACTACTAATATTTTACAATCTGAATTTTGGGGCAATAATATGTCAAATCTAAAATAGAAGTAGATAGAAAGAATCCAAAAGCATTTAATCATAAGAAACTTAAAAATAAAAACTTTAGTTCAATACGAGATTATATTAACTAAAATAGGTACTTTCTCAATGGAAGCCTTGGCAATGTCTTGGACATTAAGTTATCTTAAAAAGACTCAAAATATAGCGAACCATCATTGACTTGAAATAGTGGTAGAGAAATGGTTAAGTAGACAGAAGAACATGTGGATGAAACAAAACAAGTGGATGAGTAAATGGGACATTAATGTGAATCCAAACACTAAAAATGAAATAAAAGTATGTGAGAGAAAAATTCAAGACTACTTGTAGATAAAGAAAAATAATTAAAAGAAAGTATATTATATCAAAGAATTTAATCCCACATGGGACCATGATGAAAAAACTTGCATAAGTGCAAAAATAAGTAGAACGTGAAAATCTTTATGACTCAATGAAGAATTAGCTCATATCACCTTAGATGTGAGATTGACAAGTAGACAAAACCAAAGGAGAAATAAGATATGAGAATATGCCTATTTTACAAAGAAAGAAATGGTAAAATCAAATGGCACTATATCATAATATACACAACCTAAATAAAATCTATATCAATACAAAGACAACCTAAAAATAAACAGTTTGATCATCTAAGTGGATTTGACCTTTGGGAGAAACTCCATGATTAAGCATGTTTGAGTCGAAGTAGTATTGGGATGGGTAACCTCCTAGAAGTCGCAATGCTTCATCCTTGTTAGCATCACTTAGATGTAACGAATGTTAAGTAGACCATTGATTCTCATAACAGATAGTTTGGTGCAAACAACTACTCATTAAATATAGATCAATAAATTTGTCTTAAAAACTATACAATTGAATCTTAATATTAATAAAAACTAAAAAAAAATCCACAATCAAAAAAATAAAAAAAAAGATCTTCAAATTATATTTGTTCAATACTCCTTTTTATTGTGGACTCTTAATCTCATAAGCTCCTAGCTTTGCCACTCATGCTGACCTTGGAACTGTATCAAGAAGTGCATAGCTACTCATGCTGACTTTCGAACTGCATCAAGGACTGCATAATCATGGTTACAATCAAAAGCTTAATCTACATTTATGTCATTACCTATGCTAGGGGAGAGGGCCCAATAGTGGTGCACCCCAACTTTATGGGTTGACATAGCAATGAACATGCAACATTGATATTAAAAAATTATATCCTAGAGTGGCCAAGGATGTGGACAATTCAAATATTTTGTTTTACCCGCATAGACCAAGAAAAAAGGTGTCATCAACATGTTTTTTGTTGAGGGGTCATAATAGACCCCCAAAAAAAGTTACACCCATAGTGGTGCATTAAGTCATGTTTTTTAGTGTGTCAATGTGGCATCATATGATTTGTTGCTTTTTGAATCTAATGGGCATATTTTGTTCAACTATTGGATCCTGTTTTACAATTACTAGTTCCATACTTTTAAAATATTAGACTTTGAATGCACATGTACTATGACAACTATTAGTACCCGCACCACTATTAGACCCTCTCCCCTGCCTTCTGACTCTAATACCTTCACTAATGACTCTAACAGAAACATCAAGATCACCTTAATCAACTGTCTTACCTGCTGGTTCTGGCTACCCATCTAGTTATTAAGCTACTGGGTCAACCGGTTAAACAGAATATGTTCCAACTACCTATGCCTCTGCTGACGGATAAGCTTGATCCACTGCCTCATCGAAATCAACCACTGCTGCTGGGCCAACTGGATCATCTTCTGCAGAACCAATTACTTAACAGAATATATTCCTTCTTTCGCTCTATTAAGTCAGCATTCTCACGTGATATGGAAGTGGGCTTCCCAATAAAATAAAACAATTTATAGGCATAACTTAAACCTACGATAAAGACCCCTTAAAAAGAGAATAAAATAATATATGTTCTCTGTTCAATATTTTGTTAAGAAAAACCCCCACCAGAAAAAGAGTTGGATTTCCTACCTGGAAATGTCGGAGTGAAAAGCTTTCAGAAGATCTCGCGTTCGATTCTTGGCGCCCATAAAACTGCAGCTGCAATAATGCATCATTCTTCAACCTTTGAACGGTACGAAACAAACAAATTGTTCCGACCTGCAATACCATTGCGATTCAAACTATTTTTGCAACAGGGTTTGCAGGCCCAGACTTCCAATGAACCTTGTACGGAAGACGTGATGTGTATAATTTTTTATTTAATATGCAATATGATTTATGTTTTGCTTGAGCCAGGACAAAGATAAGGTAAGCCACCGGCATCCCAGCTGTCATTTGACGGTGGAGAAACTAAGGTTATCAGGCCACATAAGTGCGACAGAAAATGCGGATCACATGCCTGATTAAAATGTTACATTAGGTACTCGGTGTAAGTATTTTAGAGCTTACTCGAGAATATTTTTCAGACCTTGTAAAGGTTGGAGTTTCTCGAGATGGAAGTACTGACCATGTGTAATTAATGTAAAGATTGGATCCCGAGATGGAAGCATTGACAAGAAGTTTTTTTATGATTAATTAAAATAATATTATTAAGGGTAATGATTTTTTAAGGTTTTTAAAGTGTATTCTTAAAATTTAAGTTAGACATCAATTAAAAATAATTTAGATTTACAACAATAATAATCATACTATCATTTCTTGCTATAATATGTATAATTGAATGAATGAAAGAGTTTAACAATGTTCAAGAGTTCAAAGTAGCACATGAGACCAAGAATAGCAATAAAAGAGTAGCACACAAATCCAACCATGGAACACAGGAGAACCAAAACTTTATAAAATTTCTAAGTCTTTCCTAATATTGGATCTTCTATAGTGGATCTTAATAAAAATGTTTATAGTTTTGTCTAGCCTTGCCTCCTTAAACAAGGCATTTAGATTATCCACTATCAAGGTGTCTTCATAATTGATACAAATGTTGTTCGTAGATTAAGCACTCCATGATGTAACGACATTCAGTCTCCACCACACCCTTGTTGCAAAATAGGCATGTTCTCATTTCCCACACATCTTTAGGTATTGACCTAAGATGATGCAAGTTAATCCTTAACTAGGCTATCAACATTTTTTTTCCACTTATTGTGAACTCATGTGTAATTTTTTTCACATGGTCCCATTTAGAGTTAATTTTTTTAATATTGTAGACTTTCTTCCAACCAATTTGCTTTGTCCACATAGTAGTCCTAAATTTTTCTTCACCTAGTTTTTTTTCATCATTAGTTCTTGGGCACTCCTACATATTAATGTCTCATTAATTCAACCACTTGTTGTTCTATTTCATCCATATTTTCTTCGTTTTACTCAACTCATCCTTAATAAATAGCTTGGGATAATAATGATTCTTCATATTTTGAACCTTTTTTAGGTAGATTAACAACTTGACATTCATTAATGCCTTTAAAGGGAAAGTGCATGCTTCAGCTAATAAAATCTCATACAAAACTAAAGTTTTAGTTCAAGGTTACTTATGATTAAGTGTTTATGGATTCCTTTTACCTTTCTCCATTTCTAATGTAAAATGTTGCTATCACAAATTTCACACCCATAAAGAACTATCGAAGTGACAAGTAAACCAAAAAGGATTATCTTGGTTTTCCAATCCCATAATTCCACACCCCTACCTATATTTTTTAGTGTGTCTAAAGTTTTTCATCCCCCATTATATTATTTTTGTTCTACATGTTTCCCAATAGGGATTCTCATGAAAATTGAGCCTGAGGTATTTATATTCTTCCACTATTTCTAACGGGTTGCCTTCTAAAAGGATCTAAATTTTTTTCTTTCTAATAAAAAATTTCATGATTTTAATGTTGCTAGTGTACATTTGCATCTTGACCTCTTGATAGAAGAGCTCTAAATCCTTTGAGCACTCTCTTAAACTATGATTTGTTTGTACAATTAGGATGAGATCGTCAACATATAAGAGTAACTTTGCTATGCACCTAGCAGGCACACCAACCTTGATTATCCACTCATCTAACTTATCAATGTATAACCCAAACAAAGTTGAGGAGAGAAGGAAACCATGTTTGATGCTAATATCACAATCAATCGCACTTTGGTGTGCAATGGGTACATTGAAGATGTATGGAAGGTCAATTAGGGAAAATTTTGGTCTATTTTTTGCATACATTTGTGCAATATACATGAGGTCAATTGGTAGGTCATTTATAAAATGATGTTTGTGTAAAAGAGGTTTCAATAGAGAAGTGATAGCTTCAAATCAACTATGCATCCACTTGCAAGGATCTAAATACAACTAAAATAAAACCCCTGAATCATGAAGATAATCAAGCTCCATTACCACTAGTCTCATGTTATGTTTGCAATAGGGAGAGAAGGAGAGGGAGAGGGAGAGATAGGTATAGAAAGGAGATATATAAGGGGGAAGAGTGAGAGAGAGATAGAGGGGTAAGGAGATATAGATAGAGAGGAAGATATAGATAGATATGGAGATGGAAATGGAAATGGAAATGGAAATAGAAATGGAGATAGAGAAGGAGAGGGATATGGAGAGAAGGTGAAGCACAAAGAGAGAGAGAGAGAGAGAGAGAGAGAGAGAGAGAGAGAGAGAGAGAGAGAGAGAGAGAGAGAGAGAGAGAGAGAGAGAGAGAGAGAGATGGAAGAGATAGTTTTATAAAGAGGGAGAGAGAGGGACATATAGAAAGATAATGATAGAGATAGGAAGTGATATATAGAGAGAGGTAGAGAGAGGAAAATATATAGAGGTCAAGAGAGATGGAGAGATAATGATATAGATATAGAGGGAGGGATGGAAGAAGAAATATGGAGAGATAGAGATAGAGAGGCAAAGGAATAGATATGGAAGAGAGCTAGAGTAGGGAGGGAGAAACAAGGAGTGTCTGTGTGTATGAGTAAGAGATAGATATAGGGAGAGAGAGAGAGGGAGATAGAGAGGGAGATAGATATCTATAAATATATAGAAAGGAAGGGCGAGGGAGGGAGAGAAATAAAGAGAGGAGAGAGGAGAAGTTTAGAGAGATATAGAAAGAGGGAGTGATAGGGAAAGGGGGAGAGATAGGGATAGAAAGGGGGAGAGAAAAGGCTATAAAGGAGAGATAGAGAGATAGATATAACGGGAAACATAGAGCGGGTGAGAGAGAGAAACAAATATAGAGATAGAGAGAAATATATAGAGGGAGATATATAAGGAGAGAGGAATATAGAGAGGGATAAATAGAGATAGAAAGATGGACAATGAAAGAGGGGGAGATGGAGAGAGAAAGATAAATATATAGGAAGTGATATATAGAGAGAGGTAGAGAGGGATATATATATGTGGAGAGAGAGAGAGAGAGAGAGAGAAAGTAGGAGATATGGAGGGAGAGATGGAGTGAATAAGAGTGAGAGATAGAGATAATGAGATATACATAGAGAGGGAGAGGGAGAGATGGGAAAATGGAGATAGAGAGAGAAGGAGGGAGAGATAGAGATAGAGAGGAAGAAACAAGGAGTGAGAGAGAGAGAGAGATAAAGAGATATAGATAGGAAGGGAGAAATAGGGAGTGTGTGTGTGTGTGTGAATGAGAGAAATTTAAGATACAGATAGAGAGGGAGAGAGATATATAAATAGATAGAGCTCAGGAGGGAGAGAGATGGAGATAAATTGAGAGAGGATAGAGCAGAAGTAGAGAGATAAAAATGGAGAGGGAGAGACAAAGAGAGAGATAGGAAGAGGTGTGGAAGGTCAATTAGGGAAAATTTTGGTTTATTTCTTACATATTTTTTTAGTACATGAGGTCTATTAGAAGGTCATTCATAAAATGGTATTATTTGTGCAACAAAAGAATCAATAGAGAAGTGATAGATCTTCAAATTAACTATGCACCCACTTACTAGGATCCAAACACAACTAAAATAAAACCTCTAAATTAGGAAGATAATGAAGATCGTGTTATGTTTGCAATAGGGAAAGAGGGAGAGATAGGGATATATAGGGATAGAAAGAGGGGGAGATAGAGAGGGGAAGAGTGGGAGAGAGGGATAAGGAGATAGAGATAGAGATAGAGCTAGAGATAGATATGGAGAGAATTGAAGAGGGAGAGATAAAGAGAGAGGAGAGAGGGATAGATAGAAATGGAAGAGATAAATATATAGAGGGAGAGAGAGGGACTCGAAGAGGGGGATATAGAAAGATAAATATAGAGATATAAAGTGATATATATAGAGGTAGAGAGAGAAGAGATAGAGGGATAGAGAGAGATGGACAGATAATGAGATAAACATAGATTCCATCTATCTCTCTATCTATTTGTCTCTATCTTCCTCTCTCACTCTATATTCATCTCTACCTCTATTTTATTCTCTCCCCTTTATTTCTAGACATGTCTCCCCTCTCTCTATCCATCCATATCTCTCCCTCCCTCTCTCCATCTCCCTCTTCTTAGACCTTTATATCTATATCCCTTTTCCTCTCTATCTCATTATATATACATCTCTCTCTACCCCTATATCTCTCGTTCTCTCTATATATCACTTCATATCTCTATCCCTCTCTCTCTCCCTCTCTATATTTATCTTCTCCATCTCTATCTATCCCTCTCTATTCTCTCTTTATCTATTCCTCTCCTATTTATATCCCTCTTATCAATCTCCACTTCCATCTCTATTGTCCTCTCTCTCACACACACACATACATTCCCCCTCTATCTCTATCATCCTCTCTATCTCTATCTCCTTACTCCCCTCTCTCTCTCACTCCCCCCCTCTATCTCTCCCTCTTTATATTCCTATCTCTCCCTCTCTCCTTATTGAAAACATAATTTGAGCTCAAGATTATCTTCCTAATTAAGAGGTTTCACTTTAATTGTGCTCGGATCCTTGTAAGTCAATACATAGCTGCTTTGAAGTCATCACTTCTCTCGATTGATACCTTTGTTGCACAAGAAACACCATTTGTAAATGGCCTACCAATTGACCTCATGTACTACACAAATTTATGTAAAAACTAAACAATTTTTTTTCCTAATTGACCTTCCATGCCTCTTCAACATCTCTATCTCTTTGTATCTCCCTCTTTATTCATCTATATATCTACCTCTAGTTTTGTATCTCTTTTATCTATTTATATATCTTTGTCTCCCTCTCTATCTCTCCAATTCTCCTTCTCTTTATCTCTCTATCTCTATCTCTATCTTTGTTTCTCTTTCTAGATCTCTTTATTTCTCTCTTTGTCTATATGTCTCTCTCATCCTTTGTCTCATTTCTCCCCCTCTCCTTCTGTCTTCATTTCTTTCTCTTTTGTCTCTTTGCATCTTTATATCTTATCTTCATATCTCTCTCTCTCTCTCTCTCTCTCTCTCTCTCTCTCTCTCTCTCTCTCTCTCTCTCTCTCTCTCTCTCTCTCTATATATATATATATATATATATATATATATATATATATATATATATATATATATATATATATATATATATATATATATATATATATATCTATATATATATATCTTTTCCTCCTTAAATTGCAATGGGTACACTAAAGGTTTTAAAGGAAAATTATCATATCCTTAATCAAATGACATGCTACCCTGAGCATAACTCCCCAGGGACATGCGTTATCCTATATTTTTGGCATGCAATAATTAATTAAAAGTTAGCTTCTCTCTCTCTCACTCTATAACTTTTAATTTAGATTTTAAGTTTGAAATTTATTTTATTATATAAATTAAAATAAAAACTAAAATTATTCTACAATAATTAAATTATTTTTGATTAAGTAGCACTTATAGGTTGTTGTACCCTTCACATAGAGCCACGAGAGCCAAAAGAGTTCAAGTCCATAAAAGCATCAAAAAACACAAAGCCAAAAAATAGACACAATAGATCAACAACACACGGACAAACAACAGACTAGTAGTAGACTACCTGGCATCTTCCTAGTTCTTAGACAGGAGATGGACAACATCATCTCCGACCCATTCCTAACGGTCTTCAGTCTTTTTCATGTCCATCTCATCTTTCATTACCACCGACAGGGTACTCATGACACAGTGAACCAGCTACCATGAAGCGGGTCAAACCAAATATTTTTTTGTCCAATTTCTCCAATCTTTCTTTCAACACACAAAGCTCCTCCCCACGAACAATAGTGTTGCTAGGAACAACCTTCTCAACATCCAATGGTTTTGAAGATTGAGAGGCTGAACCCTCCTTTTGAACTTTTCCCAAATTAGGGATGGAGCTAGGTCCTCTAGCATGCTCCTCCTCCTCACCTTTTGATACCTCCTCAACCCTGTTATCTTTGTTGTCCGACAGCTCCTCTTCTGTATCCAAATCTTTAACTTGCACTTTTTTCTTGTTATTTTCCAGCCTACCAGAGCGTCGAATGATGGCATCACAACCAATAACCATCGTCTCTGCAACCATTGTATCCCCCATAGAGTCCTTTCTCACCACATTTTTTCCTTTTCTTGGAGGCTCCTTCAAGCTTTTACCTTCCTCCTTGCCTTTCTTTTTTAGGGCGGGCTTGCTGGTAGTCTTAGTAGGGGTTGATTTGAGTTCACAAAGACTAGTTGTCACACTAGTCTAGGTCGCTCTCTCATTTCCTTTAATCTTTTTAGCAGTTGGGTTTGGGTTTCAATGAGTCAACAGGGACCGGGTGATTTTTCCTAACAGGGCCTTTGGATTCAGCTAGAGATAAGTTGGTCGCAAAGGGAAGCTCAAATCTCTTCGATGTGGACAGCCGAGATGGGTTTTGGTGGACACAAAGCAAGATGGAAGTGGTAGAGCCTCAAGATGAGGCCCTAGTGAAGTGGTAGGGGAGGAGGGTCATTAGGATTCAAAGTAATGACTTCCACACATTTTTCAACAGAATTTTCAAGGTCCATAAGTAGGAAAAAAAGAAAGCTTAACAAAACTTTATTCCTGAGGTGATTCAATAGAGGGAAATGGTGGAAGTAATAGGTCTTGTACCTACCTTCCAACGTCACATACTTCATCAAAGTAAGGCACACCAGGTTCCATGGCTAAGGGAGAGCCTCTCGGTCAAAACCCAACTGGTTGCGCACCGACGCTTCATTCCCCACAAAAAAATTGTTCATACTTTCATTGTCCTAGGTTTTAGTGTGCTTCAGATGCTTCAGATGCTTCATACCAGTGCACTACACACCCGTCACCTGCACAATCACTTCTTCATCCACAGTAAAGGAAATTCCACCCATAGTCACATGACAATCTTTCCACAAGTTGAAAAACTAAGTAGACAGATTAGGGTCATGGCCCAAAATTCTCTCCATAAGAGGAGCAAGACCACCCTCAACACAAATGTGCCAAACAAGCAGATCCTTGTGGAATTCGCTATAGTTATTCGGCTCTATCCGCACCTTATCATCTCCCATTATGTCACTTTGCACAAAGGATAACCATGAACTCTGAGAAAAAACAAGGTTAGAGATAATAGAAAGGTGAAAATCCATCCACACATTAAGCATTTTAAGCCAGAAACGACAGTTTTTGATAATCAAGGCTAAGGATAGGTCGCATGCATGAGCTAGTAATTTCCAAAAAGCAATTGTAGCAGAATCATATATGAGGATCTCCGCACACAATCAACTAAGTAGGATGTGAAAGGAAAGGAAGGTTTTCCTTCCATGTGGAAAAAGCACAAAAATCTAGGCAAGATGGTCACGGGGCCATAATTAGAAACATCTAAAGGGTTAGCTATCAGGGGCAGGCCAAAAATAGTTAACCTAAAAAGGATAGCTAAAGGACACATATCCAAAATAGCAGACAAGAAAAGGCCAATATGGAGCTTTATCTAATAATTATTAGTCACATCAAAATCAAAATCAAGGAACTTGGAAATACGATAGCTTAACAAGATCCCCAAAAGGAGATTATGTAAGGTACGGTCCAACTTAGAGTTAATCATCAAGTACTTAATGCAACATTTCATGATTTCATTTTTCAAATTATGCTCCATCCCATAATTTGAAATATGCCACTTGTTATCCATCTCATTGGTAAAATTTGTCCACATAGCCCAACAGACAAGCATGTGGACCTGCCAGATAAAACAACTAGGTGCATGTTTAGTTATCATCATGAGTCAGGTATGGGATTTGTTCCTTCAATATTAAACCTTGGATTTCAAGAGGTAAGTTCCCTAAATCATGCCAACATTTGGCCAATTTCTAGTGTGTGCCAAGATTGGCTAAGGAATCAACCACTTGGTTCCCCTCCTGGTAAATATGGTTGGCGACTTTTAATTTTAATTTTGACACAAAGAGTCTAATTTCAAGAAGAATGTCTTTAGTACTCCACCCTAGCAATCTGTCAAAGTTAACAACATCAATTATAATAGACTTTGAGTCTCCTTCTATATGTAGGTTCTCAATCGCTAAGGCATCAAGAAAGTTGGTTGGGTGGAAAGGCTCCTTACTTAGCCATGCTAGTAAGTTGTAGGTTCTTTTTTTTGTTCTTCAAGATATCCCTATCTATTTTCTATCCATTTTCAAGATGCCCAAATATATTGCTGAAAATTTTGAGAAAATTCAATGGACTTTCCTCTGGTCAGGGACCAAGGAAAAAAATTAATTCACCCTAGTTAAATAGGACAAGGTTTTCCAACCTAAAAGTTGTGGTGGGCTTGGGATTGGGACTATTTCTACTACCAATAAAGCTCAGATTATGGCCAAAGTGGGTTGGGACCATCTGAGGGATATGAAGGATTGGTGTAAGATCATGAATGTTAAGTACCTACAGAACGGGCCTTTGATTGACTACCTATTGGAAGCTCACCCTGCGGGGTCCCTGGTTTGGAAGTGTATATGTAGTTTGCGGGATCTTCTGAGAAATGGGATCAAATGGAAGATTGGTAATAGTAATAAAATTAGATTATGGGAGGACACTTGGTTAATTGACACTCCCTTGGAAAATTCTAAATTCAGGAATCTTATGGGATTAGCTCAACAATTGTTTGGTATTTATATTAGTGATTACCTCCTTGGGCCTCAAGGTGGTAGAAAATGGAATGACTTAAGCCTTTGTTGCCCTTTTTCCCCTAATATGTGTCTCCTTTCCAAGACCCTGCAAGAAAATTTCTCCCTCACTAGGCTTCCTTCTTCTTGCAGGGGGGTGATTTTTTTTGGATTCATGATAATTTGGGTGATCTTTCAATTAAATCGGTGTACAATCTACTGACTGTCTAGGGTATTGTCATTGATCTATGGAAGAAGGTCTAGAATTGTCACATGATTCTGAAAGTTAACTTCTTTTGGTGGACTGTCTACCATAATAGGATTCCTACTTAGGACAATATGAGAAAAAGGGGATTCTAAATCCCCATCAGATGCTTTTTATGTAAATGCAATGAAGAATCGGTGGATCACCTGTTGTTACACTGCCCGTTTGTTGTGGAGGTGTGGGAGTTGGCTTTAAAAAGATTGGGGATCCAATGGATTATGTGTAAGGACATCATTTCCTTTATATCGAGCTAGTCTAGACCCTTTACCCACCCTTTAACTAGTGAAATTTGGAATCAAGGCCCTCCCATTATATGCTAATGTTTATGGAAAGAAAGAAGCAATAGAATATTTAGGAACATTGAAATGGATCTGAAAGACATGTTTGGTATTGGGTCCCGACTCATTGTGAAAAACATCTCGCTTTTGAAAGGGAAAACCCCAGACAAAGGTCCGACTGAGGTGGAAATATGCATGGAAAAAAATTGGCACCAAAACCTAGATGCCAACTCTTATGACAACTCCAAGTCCCTAGCTCGAAGTGCCACTATTTGGAAATCTCCTAAGAGGGGCTGGTATAAACTAAATTTTGATGGGGCTGCTAAGGGCAACCTGGGCAGAGCAAGTATAGGAGGAGTGATTAGGGACTACAAAGGAAATCTTATGGTTGGTTACGCTAGGGAGATTGGTGCTCATTCTTCAATAATTAAATTTTTAATAAGACAAATAATTCTAATTTAAATTAATTCTAATAATTTTTAGTTATTATTTGTAATTTCATAAAAAGACATAAATAATAAAAATAAATTTTAAACTTAAACCTAAATTTTATTTTTTTTAAATTGAATAGAATAAATGCAAAGTCAAAATATATCAAAATCTAAATATTAATAAACATAATAACTTTAAAAAATTAATTAAAAATAAATTTAAACTTATTAAGTTAATAAATGATCGAATAAAAAATAAAACCAATCCTTTAATTTATTAGAATTGAAATGTTAATAAAATATGTACCTAAAAAATATAATTAATATATTACAAACAATATTAACAAATAAAAAAAATATTATAAAATTGAGTGTAAATATAGATAAATTATTAAATAAATTAAATTTTAAAAATTAAAAATCTACTTCAAATAAAATATTAAAAATAAAAATAAACTAAATTAAAATTGATAAAGATAAAATTTTAACTTTTATAATAAAAATTACAACATTAAACTTAAAAAGTTAAAAATAAAATGAAACTTATTAAAAATAAAAAATTAATTTGTAATTTACTGATTTATTTAAGTCAACATATATATATATATGAATAATTATTATTAATATATATATATTTTTCGTAAATATGATTTTATTGATTTCAAAAAAAAGATATTACATTTCAGTCATTTTTGTTGTTACCAAACTCCAGAACCAACCCCATAACCACCTTATAAACAACCACCATTATAACGCCCTGCTAAACCCCCACAACCACACCCATAAATAATGTCAAAAAATTCAGTATTACATCATTCTGCCGCAACGACATTGGTAAATTGCTCCTTGCAAATAAGCCCCTTTACATCCATAGTATTTCTCTACCCACTGTCAAAGGGAAACAATCGTTTATTCTTTTTTGTTGTGGATCTTAACAACATTGAGTGGTTTGAAAGTGTTGCAGTGGACCGCGTCCTTTTCACCTCAGTCCACTCCAGTTCTGGATTTGGGGTGTCATCAATAGGTTGTGAGGAACTGGCATTAGCCCCAACCAAGCAGAAGATGCCCATAGAAGAACCAGACGGTGTAGAAGTTGTTGGAGCCACCATATGGTTAGCCTCCACCAATGTGAGATCTTTTGCATGAGAGGATAAGGGGGCAAAGGCCCCATCATTAGGGACCGAATGAGACACCACTGAGGAATCTTGCTTAGTTGAAGGAGAGGGAGGACTTGATTTTGAAATTATTTCCTTAGGAGTCTGTGAAGAAGGCAAGTCATTTGGAGTTCTAGGAGTGATGACATAATGGTTGGAATCTACTCCAATCCACCAAGAGGGTCTTCCATTTGAGGCCTGATTGATGGTTTGCTTCTTATGGCACTAATGAGTCACATGCTCAGTTGAAAAAAAATTCATGCATCTGAAGGCAACCTTTTCATAGTTGACTGGTTGCTTCCAACACCATTTTCCCACTTTCAGAGATATCTTGGCTGGAAGTCCTTTAGATAAATCCATTTCCACACAAATGCGTGCACAAGTGGAGCTTCTATAGTCGATAGTTTCATTTGAGTAGTGGTAATTACCCAAGCCAATGGCGCACAAGCAATCCAATTCCCAAAATTGTAGTGGGAGATAAGGTAGTCTAACCCAAAGGAAAGCAGATGTAAAAGTCTCAGTACAGGGGTCAAAGGAGGCATACCAAGGCTTCATGCTTATGAATTCACCTTCAAAAGTCCAGGGGCCTGCTTGCAACACCAAACCCATGTCTTCAATAGAATCAAATTCCAATATAAAGAACCCTCTGGCACATGGGTAAATACTAATTTCTTCTTTCATATACTCCTTCCAGTTTTGTGTGATCTTGGAGTTTAAATCACACAGACTGGGCCAAGATTTTGTAAGTCTGCATATGAGAGTGTGTTCCTGCAGATACTCCTCATGATCACAGGCTATACTTTCTAAGCATACCTCGGGGATGAGCTCCGATTTTCAAACCTGGAGATGGCAAATCTTGGCACCAAACTCAGTTGAAGCTTTAGCTTTTCCAATATCAGGAACGACGACATTGTTAGATGCAGGATGAGGGCACGTGCAAGACCTTTCTTCCAAACTATTCCTCACCCTAGAACATTCAGGTCACAACTTCTTTGTAGGTTGGCGTAGTAGAGCATCATTATCTACTTGCCCCATCTGCGAATTAGGAACCCTAGATCCGCCACTCACCACATCCCTGTAATTCCTCTTGCATACTAACAAATTTCCTTTGCGCCAGGAAGTGGGAGCCCCAACCACATCACGAACGTTGTTGCACATGCCAAGGGGATCGAAGATGATGGGAGTAGGCATCGAGGGTTTTGGAGCTAAGGGCTTCATGGCATCGAAAATTTGCAGAGCGGTTGAGTAATTTTTAATAATTATTATTTAAAAAATAATTATATTTATTTGAAACTTATTATTTATCTCTATGTATACATTTTTTTTAAAAGCTATAAATTATATATATATATATTCAAAACTTATTATTTATCTTTGTCAAGTTCTTATTACTCAACCCAATTTTTCCATTATTCTATGGGTAGTGTACTAGGTCTATACCAAACTTAGAACACATATCTTGCATGTCTTATGACCTAAAGTACATGAAATTATCAACAAGGATCTTGATTGAAATTTCAAACCTAGTTATAACATTGTTGATCAAAAAATCAACCACCACCTTAGATGTTGCATTGTGAGTTAGAATTGTCTCAACTCATTTGGTGAAATAATCGGTGGCCACAAGGATCCACTTGTATCCATTGTGAGACTTTTCTTTTATCTCTCCAATAAAATCAATCCCCCAATGCTAAAAAGGTGCCTCAACTATTGAAGGAAGTAGGGGGAGTGCACTAGCGAAATCCAACTTTCTTGAAAACCTTTGACAAGTTTCACACTTTCTTACCATTTGTGCAACATCTTAAAAAATTGTTGGCCACCAAAAACTTGCCTAAATATTTTATGAGTTGTCATCTCAGCTTTGAAATGTCCACCACATGTACCATGGTGACATTCCTTCATCATATCCTCAACCTCGTTACTATGCAAGCACCAAAGTAGAACCCCTTCATGGTTTCTCCACATCAACTCACCCTGAATCAACATATATCTTTGTGACCATAGCTTAAGGGTCCTCTTTTGGTTATCATCTAGGGATGATGGACAATTCATATTTACCAAATAAAATATCACATACTTGTATCATAGATCATCACTTAAATTACATGCAATAACAATATTATTAGTGTTTATCTCATTTACCTTTATTGCCTCCAAATTGGAATTATCCACCACTTAGCTAGGTACAAGCCCTAACAAGCTTGGTAGTTCAAGTATATCCATGTAGTACTCTTAGATTTATTGATCCGGTGGCACCTTCTACTTGAATTCTCTTGCTACATGAATATATCCTTCATAGCTAGGTGGGGCACATAGCCTAGAATTTTAGCACCCACAAGATATGACCTAAAATTCTTCACAGTCTTGACCAAAGAATAGGAATGCTTTCATTGTTGAGTATTTCAACTCAAATACTTGTAATGAATTGATAAATGAAGATACTGACTTCTCATATATCCATCTTCATTCTTTTGTAGCAACACAACAACAATATAAAATTATGCAAAAGAAAATAGCTAGAGAGGCCTAGAATAATATGGACTCACTAAAATAGGGGCATCTGAGATTTCTTGCTTGATATCCCTAAATTCTTCAATTGGTTTTGTACTCCATTCAATTGTCTTTCCTTTATTGATAATATTTTATATGGCTTTGATTTTCTTAGCAAAGTTAGGAACAAACCTCCTAACAAAATTGATCTACTAAAAAAAGGATTGTATTCCCTCAACAGATTTCGGTTGAGGGATAACATTAATATTTTTGACAATTTTGGGGTCTACTCTCACTCCATCCTTTAACACAATGTGTCCTAGGAGCTCATCCTCATCGCCAAATTTATACTTCTTAGGATTTAAAGAAATTGTGTATTATAGGCATCTCTTAAAAATTAACTCAAGGTGCTTGCAATGTTCACCTCTTTCCTTTGAAAATGTAGTCAAGTCATCGTAGTACCCTACCATGATCCAATCAATGAGACTAGTAAAATCCATGTTCATTACTCTTTGAAAATTCAATCATGCATTCTTCAAACCAAATGACATCCTCACATACACATATGTGCCCCATGGAGTAGTGAATGATATTTTATTTTGCTTGGAATCCTTGACAACCAATTGGTCGTATCATGAAAAAACATCCATCACGGACATTAGTTATGATTATGTTACTTGATGCAACAAGTGGTCCATGGTTGGAAGGGGATAACTTTACCTTTAAGAGAATTAAGGTTGAGGTTCCTAAATTCAAGACACAACCTTATCTCTCCATTATTATTTCTCACCAAGACAAGATTAGATACCCACTCTGAATGTCTAATAGCCTTGGTGATTTTGAATTCCTTCATTTTCATCAACTCCTTTTGTATTTGGGGAGCTAAGGTAGGGTTGATAAGCCTTTATTTTTTCTTGAATGATTTATCATCAGGTTGAAGTGGGATAGTATGTTGAAATAAGACTTCCCTATATGTTTGAAGATCCTCATATGACCATGCAAAACATTTCTTATATTTATGCAACACATAAATCAATATTTTCTTCTCATAAAGTTCCAATTTCTTATTGATGTAGATCATCTTGGGATTCTCATTTTTCCCCAAGTTTACTTCCTCAACATCATCTTCATGAGATGATTTTTTCTTGTTCTTATAACAAATTCTACTTTCAAACATCTTCTCTAAGGCAACCAACTATTTGGGAATAGTGTTTATCTTTAGCTGCACTACCTCATTCCCAAATAGAGTTTCCTTTCCATCCTCAATTTGAACTATTGGCTACCAATCAATGAGTTTCTTATCAAACTCATGATCCATACCATTCAAGAATCTATAAATTTGTTGATTGTCATAAAATACTTTCCAATTTCATATGTTGTCTCTAGTATGGTGGATCTTGCTAGGACCTCAATGGTTTGTTGAAATAAAGGTCGATCTACACTTAGATCATACCTTGATGTTGCAACTACATGAGTATTATCCTTAGCATTGTCACCTCTATCTAGTCATTCAATACTAATGGCATCAATAAATTCCATGTTGTCCCAAACAACATTCCTATATGATCTCAACTTATTTTCCTTGGTTTCAAACATGTCTTACCTATTACACTATTAACTCTAAATCTACATGAATTTTTAGGCATCTAATACCATGTTTATGAGATATGTCCAATCCCAACAACAAGGGCTTATATTCAATAATGTTGTTAGGACATTGGAAATCCAACCTAAATGAGAACTTACATTCTTTATTACTTGGATATATCAGAACAATAATTGCACATTACCTTCTCTTGAGTAGGAAGCATCAAAGAACATGGTCCAAATACCACCTCTCAACTCCTTATCAATGGTTATCCTCTTCAATCTCAATTGCATCACAATAACCTATCATGTGATCAATACTTGTGTCAAAAAAATTGGCATCACTATATGACTTGTACATATCCTCAATGTTGTCTAGGAATCTATGCTCCCTGTGTAACTTTACATTTTGACCATACAGAGGAATTATTGCATAAGATAAATCCATTGTATTCTCCCATCAATAGATGTTGGCCATTTTATAGATAACAATTTTCCCCATTTAGGAGGAAAATCAACTACTAGGATGTCCATCATGAAAACTTTATCGATGTATGTAGCTAGTTTGACTTCTACATTGCTCACTAGCCCAATGAAATTCACTTATCTAGAGTCCATAGAAAAGCATTTGACATAGGGCTTTGACACTTGTGGACCATGTTCATTCATTACTGTAAGTGGCATGACATTGATATATGCAATTGATTCAAGCATGCAGTTATCAAGTAGCCACCCATTGATAATCAACATGGTGTAGAAGATATATACAACTATCTAGTTATTTACCATTGCACATGAAGATACACTTCCATGATATCTTCCATTATCTTTTATTCTTCATTGGGGGTGCTAGTTAGTTGTTTGGGCACAATCTCATAAATAAAAGATTTATCCCTTGCCCTATGCTATGCAATTCTAAGAACCTCAGTCAAAGGAGAAGAAATTATCACCTGACTCATAATCAATCCCACATCAATTGGAGTATAATGTGGCAGAGATGTACTTGGTGCTATGGTCACCACATTTGTATTTGGCATGCATGAGTTCACTTGATTAGAAGAATAAATTACTATATTATCTTTTACTCCATATCCATCTTGAACACCTATAGGAATATGGTTTGATGATGCTTCTTTGTTCTTTATAGAGTCCTTTTCATTGCTAGTCTTTTCCTTAGGGATGATAGTACTGCATGTCTTCACATGTTGGTTTTGGATTTTGGGGATGATCTTTTTTTTTTTTGTTGTCATTTTGTCATTTTCTCTTATTAACAACCTTCTTGGTTGGGATGTTTTTCTCACCCTCATAATGTTCAATTTATGTTTACCAACATAAAACCTTGGAGATGTCACACTTGATTTTTCAGCTTGTTTCCCCAGCACTGGGAAATACCTATTCCTCAATTGATAACCACCTTGGTCCCACATAACTACTACACCAGTGAGGGCCTTAATTTCCTTGTTTGAATGTTTGGTCCTCTTATATCTCTATTGCATAAGAGATGTTATATGTTCAAAATCATGAGCAAGAAGCTGATATTACTACTAGCCAACATTATCTTCACATTGAAAAACTTGTTCATTGACACCAAGACTATCATGACACATTATATTATTTTCCTAACCATAGAACAATTTTTTAAATTGGTCAATGTTGTCCTCATAGTACTCTACATTACCCTAATCATTTGGGAACTCCTCATCTTTGTTCAAAGAGATTCTGACAACATAATTCAAAGGATAATGAGGGAGGAAGCAAGACTCACATAATATGTTGTCTTCTTGATAATTCATATGCTTCATCTGTAGGGGATCATGAGTTTCCTTGTCTTTCTATAAAAAAATCATGTATTTTGGAGCAACCTATTTATCATATTTTGGTGGCCTCTTGGACCAATCAATGTTATATGGCCTATTGTGCAATCACTACCCTTCATTGAAATTAATTGTGGATGCACCATGAGGTGACAACCTATTTTTATTTTGTACCACTTGTAAGACAATTATTTCATGGCTCCCATTGGTTTATCTAATTTTTCTTTAATTGAGAGGGATTTATTCATATCAACCATATTCATTTGTGATAACTTCACATCAGTTCTTTTCAATTGTTTAATTGATGCTCTCATATTACTCTCAATTTTTAAGGTCATAACATATGCTTCCCTAAGGTTCTAAGGGTTCTTATCTCTTAATAAATAGCCAATTTTAGAATCAAATACACCAAAATACAAAAAATACATAGATTCATTAGGTTTGAGGTGTTGAGTACCTTTCTCATGGTGAGGATGAACTTGTTATTGAAGTTTTCATTATTTTGTTGATGCTCTTTTTAATGGTGGTGAGCTCATGGATAAAAAAATTTGGATCAATCATGTCCCTATACTGCATTCTCAATGCATTATAAAATATTCCCAAGAATAAATGTTGTTGTCGGGAAGATTATTCAACCACTCTCTAGCACTCTCCTCCAAGGAATGTACAAACGATTTCATTATCACATATTCCTCCTTAGTCTCATACTCATCATGTTAATATTGATGATGTATCTTAAGTGCTCTTCTCCTATAATTGCATTGTTGCCTTGAAATTTTGGGATCTTCCCTATAATATCACTAGGGATTGGATTGGATAATTTGGGATACCAAAGAAATGAATTTTTTTGTACCTTTTTACTAGCAAAGGTTGTATAATAGGTACACACCTCTGAGCCTATATACAAGGATTAGCCCCTACATTATAGGCTATATTTTAATGCTAAAGGTTATATTAGTCTTGTCTTTTATACACTTGTTGGTCACGAAATGATTGCACACTATGTTGATTACCTTCTTGCTATTGGGAAACTTAAGCATGAGCTTGAGTTAGCTAATCAAATTTAGCTTGCAACTCTCACCTTCTCCTATCTTGGTCTAATAAGTCCAACTCTTCATCTAGGATTCTTCCTCTTTCATTAATCTAATTATGTAACTGGGTAATTCCATAATAGTGGTTTACAATTTTTGGCCAAACTGAACACTAAAATTATTATTTTTAACTAAATCTTCACATTTGGGCACCTATAGCGGCTAAACCATGAGGAATTTGAAGATGATGCAAACTAGAGTCTCGTCACATTTTGTCTGTAGATTCTAAAATATTTTTTTCAAAATTTTTGGAATCAGATTGCACTCCTTTTTCTATCTCCCATGAAAACTATTTTTTTTTAGAAAACAACATTTTTAAAAAGTGACACACACTGTATAACGCATAAATTTTTTTCCACGAAGGATAAAATTCTAATTCTTTTGAATTTAGACTTGTAACTCCAATATCTAGTGCTTCCACTTGGTTAGATAGTTTTTTATTGAATATTTTTTCTTTAATCAAGTTTTGAAGTCAAACCAATTACAATTCAGACATAGCACGACCGTATAACGCGTAACTTCTTTTGTATATATCGAAATTCAATTTTTTTTGTTGTTGGATCAAGGACTTCAATATCTGGTGTACTTGTATTTTTCAAAAAAAAAATTGATAATCTGCTATTTTTCCACATGTGCGAACAAAGACCTTCATTTTTGATGAAAACCTATGTTTAATAAAACTAAAAAAACAAATACATAATAAAACCAAAACATATTAAAATTAAATTCATTTGGATAGCTTATTCTGAGGACTACCTGATTCCAGTTGGGTTTGTGAAGACTCCTCCTTTTCCATCCTCAACTCGAGCTTCAAAGCGTGAAAATTTAGGGTTTTTTGTGTTTCAGGGGAAGAATGAGGAATAAGGGGGTTCGTACAAACCCCCTTCAAATTGCATTTTTCTTTTATTTTTTGGGCGTGAAATGTGGGCCCAGTAATTAATGGGTTCACTCGAACCCTAGTTCGGTTGAACCCCTTTTTGGTTGGTCGAACTTGTAGGTTCATTTGAAACCCTAAAACCAATTTATTTTCCATGGGGTAGTTTTTTCTCAGTTTTCCTTCCTCCATCAAATTGTAAACCACTATTGTGGCTTCACCCAACTACTGATCAAAATCATGGAAATTTTGATCAAACTAGGATCTTTGGGAACTAGTGGGTGTCAAAAGTTGTTATTGGTCAATACAGTGGGTATTTTGATCTTGATCAAGCATGACATATCTTCTTTTCTTATTTCTCCAAGTTGGCCACTAGCTATTCTACCCATTACAACATTGTTTCTCCTCACTTCATACTCATCAACATTGATCCTTCTCCATCTATGTAGTTGATTTAATGAATCATCAAAGGTATATTGATATGGTCTCTCAGGTCACCAAAAGCATTGCCTTTGCCTTAGTAGCTAGTTATTGGCTTCATGTTGAACTATATCTAGAAAAAATAGCTTCCATCTTTTGTTTTCCATTGAACATGTCGATTTCTTATATTACATGTATTATTTCCTTGTACAATGGTTCATTTCTCTACCTTCGATCCATGGTAACTATTTTTTTTCTAAAACTGAATTCTTATAAAAAAGATTCACCCCTTATATGGGAGAAGATTTTCTTGAAAATATACTTGTTGTAGTAACCCAAAATAACAATTGCAAAACACTAAAATTTTGAACTATGCAAATAATATTTAGCTAGTTTAATAGTTGATTTTCCTTAACAATAAGACCATTTTTTTGGGTCCCAAGAACACCACTCCACTTCTTAGAACCAAAATTATCCACTCACAAGGCCATGTTTGTCATCAAATGAGAAAAATTGGTTCATCTATAGAAGTGTGAAATATTTAGGTCCGAGTGGGTTGTCTCTCCTACACTTTGAGCTCAACTTAGAATTAGGAGGGTATTCCTAGAGGTTAGAGTATAACACAAACAAATGGAACTAGTAGTTAAACTCAAACTATTGATTGAACCCAAAAGTATTCACTAGGCTAAGAGAAACTAATCATATTATTGACCCTATGTAGATGATTTAACACCTTTGTAGTGAGTGCAAGGTAGGGATGAGTTGTATTATTCATAAAATTGGTAATTACTATTCCTTTGTATGCAATGATATCATGAAATATGCATACTAAAAATAAAATAAAGAAAATATATTTAACAATTTGTTTGATTTTGTGATTGGAGAAAGTACAAATGAAATTGACATCAATCTAATGGGAATAGAGTCACAACTAACTGGAAGAGATGGAAGGAGAAAATAGCAAACATTAGTTTTATCTACACATTCAAATACATCAATATGTTTTATTGTCAACTTCACACACTTAGTCATCCACTAATGAATTATTCAAATTTATATGCAAAAATAAAATTATTTTCTATAGGAAATGCAATAGTCTTAGAATCTTATCATACTCCTCAAATAATCTTTGCATTCACAACAATAACTAAGTTGAAGAAAATATTCCAAAATAGTATATTTTTTGAATCTTCCCATATATTAATAGAGACATAAAAATGAACAATAATATTATAATCACCCTTTAAATGTTTGACAGTGTCTTTGCACCCTTACAATTGAATTGAATTAAGTTTTGTGTGTGTTTCTTCCCTTTTTAGATTATTCCTCTGTTGTTCTTCTACTTTAGTATTGTCCAATACTCAAAATGAGGGCCTAAAACCCAACAAAGGCACCCAATAGGGTGAAACCATAGGTTGTGACACTATAGTAGGGTCAAATCCATGGCAAAGGATAAATCTCATCCAAAATGGGTGTCTTAGATCAAAAGATGGGTTTTGCATTGAATTTTGGTTTCAGGCAATGTCTTGCATTAAATGTTGGTAGTTGGTCAATTGAAACAAGGCGTTTAGAACTTTGGTGCCTAAAGATTCCTTAAAAAAAAAAAATTTCATTGATTGAGTTCTAATTGGGCAATGGGTTTCATGAGGAACCTAGAACCACTGAGGTGTGTCACAAGTTAGAGTTCTAGGTGGAACCTGGGATCAAGCACTTGAAAATCTAAAGTGGATTGACAAGTGTCAAGCCTAAAGAGGAAGTTGGAACTTGTGTGGGCGAGAGCCAAGTGTCATCTGAAGGGAATTATAATTTGGAACCTAGTTTATAGGTTACTATTGAGGCCTAGGGCCCAATAGGAAATTGGGAAGGAAAAACAGTTGGCAGGAGTAGAAGAGAACTTGGAACCAAAACCTAGGTCCCAAGTTCCAAGCTCAACATGGGACCCATGGCTCTATGACTCAAAATAGAAATGTAGGTGGGGATCGAGGGTGAGAAGAAATAGGGAACTAAAACTCAAGTTTTTAGGTTTTAAGTATGATACCTAAGACCCACGACTTAGTGAAGAAGATGAGGAATGCATGATAGGGATTAGGCATTAGAAGGAACCAAGTAAACAAAACCATTAGGTTCTAAGTTCTTGTTGGGGCTTAAGGCTTGATACTTAACTAGAAGGTGAAAGGTAGAAGGAAGCACGGACTTGGAACCTAAGGTTCCATGTTCCATTCGAGGCTGGAGGCCCGAGGCTCAACAAGAAATTTAAAAGAGAAAGGAAAGGTCAATGTGGGGCATGTTATAAGGATGAAACAAGGACTTGGAGCCTAAGTTTCTAGGTTCTTGGATCGAGGCCCATGACTTGATAGGAACCATAAGAAAAAGAAAAACTATGGGGCATGGAAAAGAACTCCAACTCCTCTAGTATTTTTAAAATTCCCAACACCTAATTCTCTAGGTAATATGTACGACTATGAAAATGAACTTAGGTGGTACAAATTCAAACTTTGCTTATGGAATTGATTTGTGGCTATGGATTTGACTTGATTTGACCCTACTGACTATAGACCTTCTATACTTGCAAACAAAGATTCACCTTGTTATTTTGTACATGTATTTAAAGATGAACAGTGTTGACAAACACCTTTGGGAGTTTGCTAAGCAAGGATCTCCTTGTATCAAGTCCCTAGATTTGAATCTAGTTTGAACAAGATTGAAAAGGACCAACAATAATGCAATATTTATAAGACATGTATATGTTTATGTCCTGATAACGTTACACTCTAATATGATGGTGTAAAGTGTGACAAATTCCCTTTGTGAATTTTATAGATCCTTTAATAATTAACTAGTTTGTGTCCCTCTATGCAATGCCCTAATAGAAAAACTAGCATATTTCTTGCTCAATTCAACGAGAAACAACTAGTTGGGAAAGGGTCAACTTGCACCTAAGATTGAATTTAAATCTAAAAGATCAAGTGTTATTTTTGTGGCACATTTTTTAACCAAGTTTATTTTTTTGCTTGCAAAGTGGACCCTCATAAGGAAAAAGGTAAAACACATATCAAGTCCATACTCATGGGATGTGTGACAATAGAATCAAGTTATTTTTCCAACTTTTACATGAAAAAATACCACTTGTACACTAGTCATTGTATTAGGGATAATCCGATCAAAGTAAATCCAAGATAAAAGGGGAGAAGTGCAAAGAATATAATTTTCACCCTTACACTTAGCATAATGTCATTGCTCCATATCACATGTTATTTATGAAGTATTGATTCATCATATTCTATGTAATATAATCTCAATAATAATGTAATGAATTAAAATAAATTTATTTCTTAAATATTAATTTTAATGAATAGAAAAAATGATACAATCCAATTAACTTAATTTAGAGTTGTGACAAAATTTAGAAGCCTAGAAATTAAAAGGAGATCAAAAAGACAATTAATTGTGATAATTGATAGATAGTGGTCCACTATTTTGATCATAACCTTTAAAATGTAGCTCAAAATTGCATAATCTTGGATGCATCTAACATAGATGATAAAACCTAAATTGAGGCATTCTCAAAATTTATGTGAGATCAATTCCATGATTATGAGTTTGAACTTTGATTCACAAAAAATGACCTTTGACTATGGATTTTACCATTTGACTATGAATTTGACCATGCAACCTTTATATCCTATATGCCCAAAAAGAGACTCACCTAATGTATGTACTTGCAATGGAAATCCTAGTGGTATTGATGAACACTACTTGGAGCTTACCATACAATATCTCCACCTTAAACACGTCTTCTTGATTAATTTAAATATTTTAGAAAGAGTTGGCATAGAACATAAACAATAATGCAAATGACATTGATGTAGCTCTTATTATTCTAAGTGATTGACAACTAAAATTTGATGCAAATGTAATATAATGTAGCAAGTATTGAATTGACTTGATATGAAAGCTAAGATTTTACCATGACGTAATGCTAATAATTAATACATGGTTAATTAGAAAAGATGAATAATGAAGAAAATTTGATCTTCTGCCATAAGTAAATAT